>MU228196.1:521948-570839 GCA_018584345.1 Thuja plicata | reverse complement strand
TAAATTATAATTAATGGGAAGAGGCATGTCCTTTCTTATAAATAATAATGAATAGACATGTCCCGTGAAGGGACATGTCTCTCCTATCCTCATTCCCAATATAAATGAAAGAGAGATTGTTGCATTTGGAAAATATATACAACATAGAGTGATGTTACATTTGCAGCTATCCTAAAACTTAACACTATGTTAAATCACTTTCGGTGTAATGTCAAACTTAATTTTCCGTTTTGGATTTTATCATCTCTGTCGCAGTCTGTTTTAAAATAAAAAAAGTATGGGGGCCCCCCTCTCCATCAGGGTTTAATTCTCCGTCAGTATAAATTCCACCTTGCCCAAACCCCAGAGGTAAGGCTAAGGCTACTACTAGTCTACTCGTGGAAGGCAAGGCCATCACTAAAAACTCTAAAGGGCACTACAAACAGGATCTCAAGAGATTGCTTCGTCCTAGTGAAAATATCCTGAGGATGCAAAATGGGTTCAACCGGGAAGAGCTGCCACATGAATGGAAAGATGTGGCACTAGTGTTGATCAAGTTTGTCACCCTTGAAGGCAGGTTCAAACGTTTTCACTCACATCTTTTTCTTGTGTTAAATAACTTTCGATGTAATGTCAAACTTAATTTTCCATTTTGGATTTTATCATCTCTGTCGCAGTCTATTTTAAAATCCCAAAAGTATGGGGCTCTCCCTCTCCATCAGTGTTTAAGTCTCCGTCTATATAAATTTCACCTTGCCTAGACCCCAAAGGTTGGCCCTAATAACCCCCCTTGACTGTGGATCTCAACAACCCTTTGGAAAGCCCTAAGGTCTCCCCGGCTGCTTTGGTTTCTCCCCCCACTAGCTCGACTAGGGTTAATCCTCTGAGAAAAGCCAAGCTTAAAGCTTTGGGCAAGGAAAAAGATTTGGTTAATACAGTTATCGTTTCTGAAGACTCCAATTCTTCTTGGTCCACTGGGTCGGATTGGACCCCTGAAAATACCCCCGTCAAAACTTCTGGCCATGCCCCTAATTCCCCCATCCCCTATTCCCAAGCCTCAAAAGTATCAAGACGACCATCACCATTACTAAGGTCATTAGACCACTACTGCCAAGTTGGACAGTAAATCCTATTAAGGTCGGCAAAGATTGAATGACTCATAACGGCTCAATGTACGAGTAATATGGTCATACTGGCAACATGAAGTATAGGGTTTGCATTTATAAAACCTTGGCCAAGGTGGTGCTATGCAATGGAATAGCAACTTTTAGTCGCATGAACCGATGGTACATGTCTAGTTAGGAAGGTTATTCTCATAGGCGTGGATGTCTATGTTAAGTTTGTGAGATCGAATGCAAATATAATGGCATTGTTGTCTTGTCTTTCTATGTTTTCCAAATGCATCGATCTCTTGGTTTTATACAAGGCAAAGACAAGAAGACATGTCTATTCATTTCAAGGGACATGTCTATTAATAATTAGTTACTATAAGATTAATATAACTTATATATTTATTTAAATAGTAATTATTATTAATATACATAATTATTATTATATGTCTCATAATAATAATAAATATCAACTTATATTAATAATAATGAATATTAATTTATTTATATTCTCATAATATTAATTATATGTATATATCACAATATGATAATAATCCACTTATATAAATTATATGGATATATATAATAATTATAATACATATTATTATTATTACATATATATCAATGTGTACTCGATAGTTCAATAACAATGATTTTATCTGAACGAAGCTACATTCCTTAACAGTCTATAGGGTGTGACCAACTAAGATTGTAACACCAAAGACTCAGATGGTAATCATAAACCAATTCCCTTCTCTACAACTCTTGTTTAGGGTTGGGCCACTTTTGAAAGGAAGTTGTGCAGGAGACCAAAAGGTCAATGGATGGGAGGTAAAACCTCTAATGATGCTCTCGGGAAGACATCAAGAACAAATACCAAGAAAGGAATAAAGTTCAGACACTTCCTTCAATTACAAGTTTCTACTATCTTTTGCAAATGATAAGTTAAAATTAGTTATTCAGTTTACTTCCTTTAGATTAATCATTTTTAAATTGTTATTCTATGTCATGTGAAGGTAGTTACTTTCGAATATTCTACCACCTTTTAATGTAGTTGGTTAAATATGTTATTGGAAGTTATCATTTTCATGTGAAAAGGAAACAGTTACTTTTTGTTACAATTAGCTAATGGAAAAGTTTTATTTCCAATGAAATGACCAGTAAATTATTTTAAAATTTAAGAGGTTAAGTTTTAGCATGTTACTATTTTCCAATGATTCTAAAAAATGAAAACATGAGTTTATATTAAGATCAAGATTAGAAGCATGACATGCATCCATGTAGCATCCTATGATACCAAGAGTTTATCATTTTTCCTTGCAAGCTGGCGGGATGAATGCCCTAATACCGATTGTAATGTCCCCTTTTCAGGATTGCCCTAAAATCATCATTTCCTTCAAATAAGAAATATAAGATAAATAGAGGTGTAACTTTACCATTCAAAATGCCTTTCAACGAGATAAACCCTAATTTTAAGGCATACGACCATATTAAACAATATTGAATATATATATATCAGAGTTCCTAGACTCGCCATGACTCACCAAGTTGCGAGTTACATGCTGACTCACCGAATCCGAGCCACTTGACTCAGCCGACGGACATGGCAATTGGCAAGTTCACCATTAAAAAAATATAAAACACTTTAGTTTTTTTTTACTTTTTTTGTCTTATTTCTTCCTTGCAATCCTAAAAGGTATCTTATTTCAATGTATTGAGAAGAAGAGAGAAGTATGAGATAGGAAGAAAAATAAGAGTCCACAGGTTTGCAACCAGCAAGGAGGAAGAGCTAAAAAAGAGAATGTTTTAAGTTGTTTTTATCAAGTCGTATATCGTACCACTACAAGAACGCCGCCCTTCCCTACGACAGCTGCAATTCCTTGAGTTTTTGTGCTTTGTTCGACAAGTAAGAGATTTGTCAGGAAGAGATTTGTAAATTGCATTTTTGGGCTTTATCAGTATTGTTTTTGGCATCTTAAAATTCAAGAAAATGATACAGGCTATGGAGTTTTATGTGGTTCAGAAGGTGCTAATTTGGTCTTGGCGGTAGGGGCGCTGCCCCTCGACCCTACCCTGTATCGCGATAGGGACACTGCCCCTGGACCCCGCAGGGGCACTGCCTCCAAACCCACGAAAGGGACGCTGCCCCTTGACCTTGCTAGGGACGATGCCCCCAGACACTCATTTTATTTTTGAAGTACACTACAACTTTCAGTTTGCGCAGTACGAGTCATTATCTACACTCTTGTCATTAATCTTCCTAGATGTTACTTGATATATTTTTATAAAATGCCTATTGTTCTATTTGATAATATTGGTTTGTTCTGTTTGATAATATTGGTTATATGTCAGTGTATTAATTGTCGTCAATGTATTAATTTGCATTTGTACTTATGTGATCGATGTATGTTTATGTATGTGATCAAATTAGCTTCTATTAGATGATGTTATTGTGTCTTTAAGATTTATTCACTAGTGGGTGCATGAAACAAGTTTTAAATCCTTAAAAATCTCTAAATTTCAAGGGTTTTTTTCACTTTGCCGAGTCGTTTTGCTGAGTCACGAGTCAAGTCAGTCTTGTCGAGTCTGGGAACTTATATATATATATATATACTAAATCTCAATTTTTCCCTTAGGGTTAGTAATCTCACATATAAGTACAAATACATATAATTGTCATGATTAATTAAATAGATCATATCACACCTATATTCATTTTTTGTATCCAATCACCATAGACTTTGAATGTAGGAGCATGATGGGATTGGCCCAAAGCAATCTTCTCACTAATCCCAAGAGAGGAAACTCACCCTCTTGGCCCCAAGTGTTAGGCACATTGGAGATCCAACATGGGGTTGGTCTACCTAGTGAGATGTTTGTATCTGCACTCCCTATCCACATTTCATTATTCATCCTCTTGTGACTAAGAGCGTGATACGATGGCCCGAACCAATCCTCACACTAAGCCCAAGAGCGGAAACTCACCCTCTTGGCCCCAAATGATAGGCACATTGGACATCCATCAAGGGGTAGTATGCTTACTACGTTACTTATATTTGTACTCTCAATTCATGTCTCCTTTGTCATCTTCCCACAATCAACCATCATGGAGGTTGGAAAGGAAACCGCAATAGAGTGCCCAGAAATTCTCCTATCTAAGCTCAAGAGGGGTCACTCATTCTCTTGGCCCCAAGTGGTAGGCACATTGGAAATCCATCATGGGGTGGTCTACCTAGATGGTGACCTCGTATCTGCTTCCCTTCTGGCATTTCCTTCTCCTCTACATGATTACTTGTCAGGTTAATGTTCTAGAACATGTATTTTACATTATTATTATCTATGGGACACACACAAGGAATTATATGTCAAATAATACCTTCATAAAGCATACAGTAAGCATTCATCTTATGCATACTGCAATTAGATACAATTGCTAATGACTGCAATATAAAGATTCCTGATCTGATCTATATGCTTGATTGCTTGGGACTATTTTATTCTCTAATGTTTTTGCATAAATGTGTTTTCCCTTGGAAGTCCAATCTCTTTATTGGATCGCTGGCTGATGATTAGCTCTTTGTATAAGGATCGGTGTATCTTGAGATGACTGCCTTATGGTTCAATGATCCTTTTCAATCCAAGGTCTTCTACTCTTATATCCTTCCTTATCGTTGAAAGGTGGTGTCCTTTTAGGCAGCCATCTTCTTTTGAGGACTGGTGCCTATTCATAAACCTAACTGCTGCCTTAATAATTTTAATCTCTGTTCATAATTGAAAGTTGTCCTTCCAATCAATCATCCTTCCTAATAAACTCACAGTTTATAATATTACTGCTGCGTTTTACAAAATCACTGCGTATAGTAGATCTGCTCCTTAACCTTAAAGCAGTTAATTATTTGTTCTATGTTGCTCCCTAGAGGTAATCGCGCCTCTCACCATTAAATACCTACCCTTTATCTATTTGTTCTATGTTGCTCTCTAGAGGTAATTGCACCTCTCACTATTAAATACCTGCCCTTTATCTATTTTCCAAGGGAGTTGGCCCTAAGCAAATATTTATTTAATTTAACTTAATTACCAAACACGTAGACCACCAGAGATAATAAACTCAGTCAGCCTCTCTTAATTTGACAACAATTCTTTCAATATAAGTAATGGCGGGGGTATGACAAAAAGAGTGGTATGGTAAATTCTCTAACTTGTATGCTGCTACCATAACACTATATTGGATTAAAAAAAAGCAGTTGGATTGATATACTTGTAAAACAAACTTTGAAAAAGATGTCAGTGATCAACATCAAATAGCCTCGTTGAAAATTGCCATGATATGCTCAGTTATAATCATAGTTTAGTTCTTGTTCCTTTTACCCTCTTGATATTTTATTAGGATTGCATTACACTCTAGCCAGATGAATAGATATATTTGGTTTCGATTTGTGTACGCGCAAGTGAAGAAAGAATTCCATAAAGCTACTTTCTTCTACAAGACTAGAAACTGATTGTTATGAATTTAATTAGGAACAAGTGTTTTAATTTTTTAAATATGTTGAGCAAAAAACCAAAAAAAATAACCTAGTAACTATCATTAATGCCTATATTTTAGTGTATTTGATGTATTCTTGTCCAAGGAAAAGAGATCACTGCTAAAATATGTTATATACCCATCCATAAAAAGCATCACATACATACATGGTCAAATTATGTAAGAGTTAAAAAAGAAAAATTGCATTAAATATAGTAAATGAGCAATCAGCAATACAATTGATTATAAGACATCTCAATAAGCATGCACCCCAAAAAGCTATAGATACACCTGGCTAATTGATTTTTTATTTGCACAAATCACTAATACAATTTAAAGTACTGCTGTTGTAGAACAAGGATTTTATTCCTACAACATGAATTGATCAATAGCGAAATCTTGAGACATGAAGAAAACACAAGCAATGCTGCCTAGAAGAAGAACCCAAACAAGGGTAGAATTATACTTACAACAGGACAATTTGCTTCCCGTAACCACTCCAAACTGCGAGGATCGACAATTAAGTCATCTGTATATAAAAATTGCAAAACGAGCACAGCAATTATGTGTGTGTTTCATGTAAAAATTTCATTGAAATACTTGGAATGCAAAACCCATAAACATAAAGAAGTTGAGCATAAAAGTTACAAGTCATAAGCTGTACAGAATGTTCATGAAAAACATAAGCTCAAAGAAAATAGAATAAACTAATGTTTAATATTATAAATGATAAAGTTCTAAAGCCCTCCCATATTTTTAAAAAAGCAATATTCCAAATATGCCAAATGCCATGTCCTAAATATTCTCTATCAAGCAAAACATATTCTCATTAAAATTTTTATAATTAATGCTATTACGATTGACATTATTTTGAAGACATAATCCTTTGATTAGAGAACCCAAAACATTGGTTTAAACATAAAAGTCTTGTTGATTCTTGAGAAGAATATTAAATGCAGTTTACATTCTATAAAATAAATTTCTTAGCTTCCCAATTAAATTTAATGCAGCAAAGTGTTCAGGAAATGTTTTATCCAAGCAAAGTTTTATAACTTCGGTGATTTGGGAACATCATCACCTACAGCGAAGTTAGTTACCTCCCACATTCTTTAGTGGATTGGATATGCATTTGAAGTGTAAACATATGCATACATCCATAATTTGGGAAGATCGTCACCCACAGCAAAGTTAGTTACCTCCCACATTCTTTGGTGTATTGGATATGCATTTGCAGTGTAAACATCTGCATCTAGTTCACTCTACATTGTTTGGTCAAGGCTCTACAGAACTTGCTTGTGAGAATAAACATCATACAAATAATTTCAAACAGAGGAAAAGTTTAGTCCCACCTACAATTAGAGCTAAATGCCTTGCTCAAATGAAATCAAAGCAGATATACTAGATGTTTATTACCAAAATCCTGTTAAATATGTTGTCATTGATGTCAAAGGTTGATGATCAAGGTCATATAAATCTCAGAGGATTACTCAAAGTAATAGAAAATTGGATTAAGCTACTTGCTTGCTTGGTTGAGCTACTTGAGTTGCTTGACGTGCTTAACCTGGTTGTGTGTCTACTTGTCTGCTGATGTGTAACAAGTCAGATTGCCTTATCATGTGCCATGTCATCAATTTAAGTCAAAAGGGGAATCATATTAATCCTTTTGGTGCGATAGTGCTTGGCCATTTTGGTTGAATAAAATCATTTATTTATTCATCTATCTCAAGCGAGTCGGCTTCAGATTCTAGGGATAGCTTTATAACCATCGAGAGTATGGGTACATAAGTATATCAAAGGAGTTTTAATATCGATGGTGAAACTTTGGCTGGGAATAAAAATAGTAAAGTTTTATCATCTATGTTCATGCTGGCAGGTAACGTTCTTGGCATGATATACTTTTAGTGGATTTTACTATTGTTACCGCTTCACAAGGAAGTTGTGGTAACTATTTCGAGTAGTTGTGAGAATTTTCTTATAAGCAACATATATAGTTTTGAAGATAATAACCAATTGACTCGACATATAATTGTTGTGTGTTGAATATGTAGGTGGCGTTGAAAATTCAGGTGTCATTTCAGAATATAGAAATCATGCTAGTTATGAGGTGTTTTTTGAAAAAAAAAAAATTGTGCTTTATTTTATGTAGGATTGTATGATGATTCGTTATGCAATGCGTTGAGAAATGTTAAAAACAGGCTTTGATGCATATACCATGTTTGAGTGAATTTTTAAAGCTATGGGAGAGGACTGGGTATATGTTTTGAATCCTGTAGCACTTCTTTGAGGAGCTGCGTCTTGCAAAGATATTATTTTACTGCTTGCAGCACTACTTCTCTTGGTGTATGTTGTATCGTGCGTAAAGGAGCCGTGTCATTAAAATATCACTGAAGTGTTGGTTGAGTATGTGTGTGGGAGACATGTAGTTACATGCCGTGACTGAAAAGAAGACTAAATTAAGTTTCATGATGAAGCTTTCTAGTAATTTTGTGTAGTGTTAATTATTTTTGAGATCGTTGTATAGTGGTAGAAATTGGATGGTGTGAGTATCAAATGTGTTTGCATTTGGGAAAATTATAAGAGCTGAAGGTATGTAAAAGAAAAAAAAGATATTCCTCAGTTGTGCTGGTGTGGAGTTGTTTGGGATTGGATGGAATGAGAATATTGTTTTCTAAGTGTGGTGTTAAAAACGGGATATTTTGAAGGAGCTGTGTGTGTTCTAATTTTTACTGACTAGAGTTGGTGCTTCAATGTTTAGAGTTGGTGCTTCGAAGAGGGTTGGTGTTCTCTGGGGTTAATGCCTTAGCTGACTGGAGTTCATGCTTCAGTATTCGGAGTTGGTGCTTTGAACAGGGTTGGTGCTCTCTATGGGTTTGTGCTCACATTTGTAATCTAGGTTGGTGTCCATCTTTTAGAATATAAGCTATTGTTGCCGTGGCTTTTTACCCGAAAGGGTTTACCATGAAAAATTTGGTGTTAACGTTTTTGATGGTTGTTTTCTTTATGTTTTAAGTAGTTTTTGCACTTAAAAGTCTAAAAAAAATTGAAATACTGATTCAACACCCCCCCTCTCAGTATTTCCAATGTGTTCTTCAATTGTAATCAAAGCGGGGTGCCTTCGGAAATAGAGTTTAAACGCTTGAAGGTTGATCCTGATTGCACACATGGGTTCTCATGAAGGTTTGGCTACGAATAGAGCACCTTTATTTGATGGCACTAACTATGCATTCTAGATTGTTTGAATGCACACCTACTTAATGGCTCTTGGTTTTGATGTTTGGAGAAGTGTGGAGACTAGTTATACAATTCCACCATCTCCTCCAACGGATGCTGATGGGAAGAAGGATTTTGAAAACAATGCAATAGCCATAAAGGAAATATCATGTGGCTTATCAGAGACAAAATTTGTGAAGGTCATGCATTGTGAAACAGCTCATGACATGTGGGAGAAACTTCAAAAATGCATATGAAGGAAAAGACAAGGTTAAAAAGGCCAAGCTACAGACTCATAGGATGCAGTTCGGAAGTCTCTAGATGTGGGAAGAAGAGAACGTTGTTACCTATTTTTTGAGAGTTGATGAAGTTGTGCATTCTCGTAAGGGCCTAGGTGAAAAGGTTGAAGAAAATGTGGTAGTTCACAAAATTTTAAGATCTCTACCTTTGAGATTTGATGTAAAAGTTTCAGCAATGAAGAGATGGACGATCTTGACAAGATGACTGTTGACAAGCTTCATGGCATTTTAACAGCCTATGAGATGAAGACAAATTTTGATTCATCATCAAAAAGGGAGACGACCTTCAAAGCCTCAAAGAAAAGTAAAGAAAGAAGTGTGTATCAAGTGAAAGTTTTGATGAAGAATCCAATTTTAAAGATGTAGATTCCATGAGGAAGTTGAAGAAAGGTACCGGCAAATAAAAAGGCGAGCTGCCTTTCAAGTGTTTTATTTGTGGTAAGGTAGGACATTTTGCAGTTAAATGTCCTTATGCAAAAAGTGAGGACAACAATAATGAAAAGAAGCCCAAGTTCAACAAGAAGTAGAAAGGAAAAGAGAAGGAACAAAAATTCAAAAAGAATCTCTATTCCAAGGAAGAAAGTAGTTCATTCGATGTTAGTGATGGAGAGTCTTCATGTGAAGAAATATTGCTCATGGCCTTGGATGAAATACATGATGAAGATCAAGAATTTGAAGATCATATTGATGAAGAAGAAGGAGAAGCGGATTTGGAAGAAGAGCAAATAAGACCTCTAGATAAAATCAAGAGTCTTAGAAATAAAAAACAGAATTTGAAGTTGCTGCTACAAGAAGAGAATGAAGACCAAGATATCTCTAGCTCTTGCAGAAGCAGAAAGTTTGATAGTTGATTTGAAGATTCAGGTTGAAGAAGCAAAGAAAATTGAAGATGTCGGAAAAAAGCTTAAGCTTAAAGAAGAAGATTGTGAAAGACATGAAGCTACAATTGTTTCACTCAAAAAGATAGACAAATCTTTAACACGGCTGAATGATGAGAAGATAAATCAGAAAAGCTTCATGTCCTTGGATAAGATTATGGGCTCACAAAAATCATCTAAACATAAAGGTGGAGCTGATCTTGAAGAAGCTCAAAGTTCTATGTCTACAAATGAATAACAGTAGAAGACCAGCGTTGATAGCTCAAAGGATTCAACATCAGAGGTCAGAAATAATGCTTTCAAAAGGCCTCCTATCTCGAGACAAACACGTATGAATGGGTTTAACAATTCTTTCTTTCATGGTTATTGTTTTTCTTGCAATTATTTTGGACACAAGGCAATCAACTGTAGAACGTTTGCAAGAAATGATTAGACTTAGGAGAAGGAATTATTTTGCTCCTCGAAGAAGTTGCAATGTTGTATGCTTGTGATATCGTTGTAAGGATTCAATTGTGTAGTTTTTTGAGTCAAACTCATTGAACCATGTTTCATAAGTAGTGGTTCACAAGAACCCATCTCTCATGAGAATAAATGGAACACTTAGCACTCATTGCATCTAGGTGATGCTCACAGAGGTGAAGCACCAAGACTTCCCAGGAGGTCATCCATCCCAGTACTACTCCAGCTCAAGCACGCTTAACTATGGAGTTTCCTCCATGGTTAAGCCCACTTTGCTTGCAACCCCACTTTGCTTAATTACGGAGTTTCCTCCAATGTTGTATGCTATAAATGTAATAATGTTGGTCACATTGAAAAAGTTTGTTAAAGTGGTATGGCAGGTTTGTCCATGAACAACAAGAAGTTTCAGAAAATAGAAACTACCTAATAAACTAAAGACTAACTAAGATGACCATTAAAGAGACATTACAATATTCGAATACCCTCCCTTAATGGTCATCGTCTAACTACCTTGGAGAAGACTGTACATGTCTTGTGGTCATAAATTCTTCAGAACATTCTTCTGCTACTGAGACCATCCCTGGATCTACAAAATGTCAATGACCAAGAGTAGCCAAAATTCGTCCAAAAAAAATACAGAAGGATGGCCCTTCTTCAGAACGCTCTGCAACAAGAGACAAGAGCCTACCACTGACTCTGCCACTGAGGTGAGTCTGCCACTAACCCTCCCAGAATCTGCAAAACTTCTGACTACAAAACATCCAACCTGATGTTGGATAACAGAGTTGTCCCTCCTTGTATCCAAAGACACACCGAGAACAGCTGCCACGATTTTGAGGAAAATCAGCAAACCCTCCAAATTTTTGCAGAAGAGCACAACACCCTAGAATAAACTGCAAAAGGTCATGATTTATTAGAAAAAAATGCCAAAACCAAAGATTACAAATCATCATTTTTTCATTAAAAATGGTAAAAAACCACAAAGGAATTCCACACAACTTTGCGAATTACAAAATCCAAAAACAAATTTTGAGGATAAAATCAAAAAACTAAACAAATAGATGGCACAAAATCCAAGACATGGATCAACATACAAAACATCGTTTTTAAGGAAAAAAATGTAAAACCTTTCTAGAAACCAGAGAGCCCTCCCTCACAAGAGCAAACCCATAATTTTTGAGGAAAAAATTATAAACCCAAAATAAAAAAATTTCAAGGGACAATCATTAAAACCCACCAAAAAAAATTTAAAGGGAAAAAAATTATGAAAACCAATCAAAAAAAATTTGAAGGCACAAAATTATGAACGCCCATCAGAAATTTTTAAAAGGGAAAAATTATGGAAACCCATCACAAATTTTTTTAGGGAAAAATGTATGAAAACCCATCAGAAAGTTTTTAAGAGAAAAAACTATGAAAACCCATCAGAGAAACCTTCATGCGGCAAAACACAAAACTTCGCATGGTAAACTGAATACACAAGCAACATGCAACTCAAAAAGCACATGCAACCCTCGAAAATCAAAGACTTTTGCTCCAACCAGAAAATCGCGCGATCAAAACCCTCAACCAAGCTTGCAATTTTCAACAAAAATATTTGAAGCCTAACCACAAAATTTTCATAAAATACCTCCAACAATTTTTATTTTAAAAAATCGAATAACAAATTTCTAGAAAAAATTTCCAAATCAGACGAGGCTCAAATTTTTCTTTAAAAAATCACCAAATTTTATGAAATCCCATCGACCCGCTCTGATACCATGTTATGGTAAATCCATGTTGTATTAAACATAAGAGATGAAAGTTCCTTATATAGATTTAAAAAGACGATGTTTCTAAAAGAAACAATCGTGAACTAAAGACGAAAATAGAAACTACCTGATAAACTAAAAGCTAACTAAGAGGACCATTAAAGAGACATTACAATATTCTAATAACTAGTTTGGGTAATTAATTATTTATCTTTTGCTAGCACCATTTGATGTTTATATTTCACCAAGAAACTTCTCATAAAGTTCTACAGTTTCCCATGGTTAAATCAAAAATTGCTGAGACATACATGGTGCTTGCGACATCCAAAAAAAGGTTATGAAGAAGACATGAATTACTAATAGAAATTTCATTACAACTGGGTTATCATTACTGTGGAAATGAAACTTTTGATTAGGATATTAAGTTAATATCATAATTAGATGTATTTTGTCTTAAGATTGAACATCTGTGTATGTATGCTGAAGGAGTTTCACTTGTTTTTCATTCCACAATTATGCACTATGTCCCTTTTGCAAGTATGCATGAACATGCTGTTGTGCATCTCGTTCAAAAGCATGTGCCTGAGTGAGCCTGCATAATGCAAGTATTGACAGTTGCATATGCAGCTGCATGTGTGTGAGCTCGTATGGTTATCACCAGGTACAAGTTGGCCTTCCTCCTTGTTCATCCCCATTGATCCTTGTAGATCACAATCATATAGCACCATGGTTAACAATTTTGAAGATCAGCTTATATATTGTTGCAATGCTATCAAAATGTAACTTAAAATGGCTTAAATATGAAGTCATCGTCATGCCTCAATTAAATATTTCATTAAGGCCTTTTGGTTTCTCAAGTAGTCTTAGGATTCCCATACTGCAATATTCACTATTTATGCAAGTAAACTATGTTCCGGGTTAAGGTTCACATTTGAGTTCAGGTTCTACAGTTTGCCATCTTTTTATTTTCCCTGGTTCAGGACAGCTGGCATCAGCTATATATAATCATAATAACAATATAAATATATTTGAAAATAAATAAATATAAATATATATTACCAAAAAATAAGTTAATGATTAATAAGTAATTTATAAGTAAATATATATAATAAGTTAGTTTAGAAATAAAAATATGGATAATATATATTTAGTATTATTTAAATTATAAACATTAATTATAATTTTTTCTTTTAAATTAATGTTTACAATGAGGAACTTTATCTTTTTATAGAAATTTCAATTTATTTTTGACAGTGTAAGGACCTCCATGTTCAATGGTTAACAGATAAAAGGAAGCAAAAAGCAGTAATTTGGTTTCTAGTTTGCTTCAATAGGGTGTTCCACTCTCCAGAAAGACTAAACGGTGGTCCCCACCCTTTAAAATTTATTATAAAATTGATGCTACTACAAAAAGGAACCCAGGTTGGCAGAAGTTGTTTATATCTTAAGGGACAAGTGTAGTGAATAAAAAATGGTTGGGGCTAAGTATCTTAAGGTGAATTCAAATAATGAGGCCATAGCTCACATTTTTAATTTTTGACACATGGGCTTAGTTACAATTCTGTATCTATTGTGATGTCTTTATCCTGAAGCTGCTACAGAGATCCATGGTGAGTCTCTGTCTTGAAAGGTGGCAGAAGCAGTGAGGGAGCGTCTTGAATAACGAGCTGAAGAAGTTTTTCAACTGCAAGTTGAAGAGGCTACTATTAGTGGTCAAAGCAGTTCTTAGAGTGGATAATGTGCACAAAACAGGCAAGATAAGGACTAGGGAATCTACTGGAACTGATTTTCTACTCAAGCATAAAGGAGTTGTGTATAATATGGAGGTTAGGTGATTATGTTTCTTCCAACTAGTTATGAGTTGGATGAGTCAATGGAGGATTCTACTAATGAGTATGTGGGTAGGGAGCATAGTAAAAAGATGTTTGTTTTCTTGGAGGATGTTGTTATACAGTTCATGAACTCTAGTCTTGGCCATACAAGAGCATGTTCATGAGACAGACACATTCTGCAAGAATATCAATTTTGTGCTAAGGCATCTGGTAGTGTCCATTATAAAGGAACTCTAGAGATTGTAAGTGGGTATACTCTTCTGGTGTTACAAGATGGATTAACCAAAAGGGCTCTGTGGTGAGTGGCGAACCATTAGGGTATCAGGTTGGTAGGGGTTGAGCATATGGTGAGTCCTCAGACTGCCGATAGAGTTGATCAGTGTATTTCGTACTGGGATTTTGTCCAGGGCTTTGAGTAATGGAAGTATTTGTTTCAGGATGTTGGTATGGAGCACTCGGGAGTGGAAGAATTATGAAACATGTCTTTGTCTCCAGTGGTCGTTATCAGGATGGTAGTGGACAGTTGTTCACTGTAATAATGTTGTTTGGTTTCATTATTTGTATATGTTTTGTTGTACGCTGTTTTGTCTTCTGGGCTTAATTCTAGGACTTTGCCCTTCTATGGTATAAGGTCATGTTGCTGTTGCCAGTGGCATAGTATTGTGTCTTAAGCAAGTACAGTATGTTGGCTTGCTATTTTTCTATGTTGTCTTGATTTATTAGCTTGGTTGTGAATGTAATTCGGTCTTATATGGCATACTGAAGGGATGGAGCCCCTATTGAACCCCTCAAATCTTAGATTGAACCCCTATAATTTTAGAACTAAAAAACAAAATGTAAGGGGCCAAACATTTATAGAAATGGCCTATCTGATCTACTTGCATGAGCCGGTTAAAGAAAAAAGCCCCACTCAAATTCTGTAGCATGTAACAGAAATTAGAGAGAACAGCAAAGAATGGGCTGGGCAGTTGATCTCTAGATAATCAATTTATGAGGGATAAGGACACAATCCCAGAGAACAGATTCCTTATGCCACAGTTTCATCCAACACATGGACAGTACAAAATTTACAGAGCTAAACGGCAATTTATTAAAAAAACAAATGGGTTTGTGAATTTTTAAATACATATTTTATGTTTGTTGCCTAGGTTCCTAACAAGATGTGCATTGAACATACCAAGACCAGAGAAAAGGCCTTGCATGTAATATGTGAGAAACAAATAAGGATATATTTCCTCAGCTTCTAATGTCAACCATATCAACTTTATTTCTTTACACTTCTAATCATCTCAGCAAAGCACAACCTATTTATAAGAAAATAATGTATCTGGTCACAGACCTGGACAAGGGCAGCTATGGTGTCAATTTGCAGGTAATAGACATTGCAGTCTACTAAAACGTCACATAGCTTGTAGTACATCAGCCAATCTACTCTTCTCTTTACTGTTATAGCAAATTGGTCTGAAACTAGGACATAACTGCTCTTTAAATTCATGCTTAACTTGCAGCCTAATATTTAGAACAATTATATATATTGCTTACAATAACACTTCTCTTTTTAAAGAATTCCGTTTTTCTGGTCAAGCACTCAACAATCACCTAGGAAAGGCTTATAGCAGTGTGTTTATGCAGAGGTCACATAATTATCATCTTTTATGAGCACAAATTCATATTTCAAAGAATTGGAGAAATGTCAACTCACTGTATCCAAACATTGTACCACGCTCACAAACCATTACATTTGGGTTGCCTGCCAACCTGACTTTCTCAGCCGAGTTTGCCATGACCTGCATAGGATCAAGATTGAACATTAATTGATTTTCCATGCATCAAAATTCAGAAATTAAAAAATAACTGTGTGCATCAGATTCTTCTGTGGTGAGCTTTAGTATTCTATTCATAAGCACTACAGTGATATTTGTTATGAACTTTCATTCACAGTAATTTCACCTCATTTCATGGCAATCTTCTCTTCTGAATTGAAGTTTTGGGGAACTTAAGGTCATTGTCAGTCCTGACTTTTGATGGTTGAATGAATTGAAGAATAAACAATCGATTTCAATTTCCCCATATTCCATCTGTGTCTATGCATCTCAGAGATCCTTAGCATTAAGCATGTATATTAAGGAATTTCCCTTGCACATTCAATGAAGGAAAAACAAACATATCTCTTCAATGAGATTTCCTTCCACTCTTCACCAGCACATGCTTTAGGAGATCTTGTTCACCCTTCATTGCTATTTGTTAGAGGCACAGTGCTTTATTTCGTGTTAAGTAATTTTATTGTTTTGATTCTAGAGTTCTCTATTCCTAGAACTTTCTTTTGTTAACTGCTGTAACCTCTAGTCCCATTGACCCACTTTTGGTCATTTCAGGGCATTAATATAATTCCTTTATTTCTTTCTTCCCTCTCAAAGGATCCTCAAATTTCTTAAACATGAGCTAGAGTATGTGGGTGGCACCCAACAAACAAGACTAGACACCAAAAGAGATAACCATGACAGACTATCAAAGTGATGCTACTAACAGAAAGACAAAACTCATATAATGAAACTAAGAGGCTCTGAGATTTATTTGGATAATAGCATTGAACTGATCCAAAAATACATATGAAGAAAAGGTAGATAATCATAAAACCTGAAGAAGGAAGACAATGGCATGCATGCAGTTCCATAGAATGGAAGGTTATATTTCAAGGTTAGTCTGCCATAGGCACATATGAAAGCATCCCCCAAGATGTAATATCCCTCTTCAAATTTGATCAAACTTCAAATTATAACAATTTTGCCATGCAAGCATTTTGTCAAACAGTTTGTATTCAATATAGTATTGACATAATTTTAGAAATAATTACCACAATAATTTACTTTCTTAATTTCAGATGCTGTTAACAACTTTTATTTTACTAAATAGATAAATGTGCACCAGATTTCTTTAAACAAATATATAAAACAGCTATAGCAGATTTGTTTATATATCCAGAAATATATTCAAACTAATCAAATAGTGACAATGATAAACTTTGTCTGACCTAGACCAATAAGCATGCAAACTAAACCCTTCTAGTGTGGTGTACGACACCCCACATGTTGGTACAGCTCCTTTTATGATGGTACAGCTGCCTAAAATAATGGTATGGCAGAAAACATGAAGTTGCAATTCACATTAGGAATGTTACTGAAAACTAAAGAATTCTTTAAAAGTTGCATTAGGCGAGGAATAGGCTATTAAAGCCTTCAAACTTATTCTTTGACTCTTATTGTTATTCTTGGAAATGGTATGGATGTGGTAAATTCCCAACTATCATTAAAAAATCATATTTTTTTATATTTTCTATGCGCACTAAAATAATGGAAATAGATTATTTTGTATATCGAATCAATATTTACAAAGAGCTAGAAGCTCATATAAATAACACCGAAGGTACAAAGAATAGCAACTATCTAAAGATAGATTGCAAAAGAATAGCAACAGCAAGATAGAGCATTAAAGAAACTAACGAATATTAGAAACATTCTAATACCCTCCCATAATGCTCAATCTGTCAATAACACCAATAGCCTCCCTCAATTTTGCAAATTTATCAGAACTGAGAGGCTTGGTGAAGATATCAGCAGACTGCTCTAAGGTAGGAACATACAGCAGTTGAATAGATTTGTCTTCAACTAGCTGACGAATATAATGACAATGTATTTCGACATGCTTGGTTCATTCATGAAAGACCGGATTCTTGGCCAGTTTGAGCACTCCCTGGTTATCACAGAATAGAGGGGTCGGTCTTGACTGAGGAACATGCATATCTGCAAGCATCCGCCGAAGCCAAACTGCCTCACAAGCTGCTTTAACTGCTCCTCGATACTCTGCTTCGGTGGACGACAGAGCCACGGCTTGCTGCTTTTTACTTGTCCATGTGACAGCACCGGACCCCAAATTGAACACATATCCAGCGGTAGACTTACGATCATCAACAGAACTGGCCCAATCTGAATCTGTGTAACCACACAGTGTAGGATTAGAACTCTGAGTATACAAAAGACCATAATCAAGAGTACCACTAACATAGCACAGGACACACTTTGCAGCTGTCCAATGATCAGTCTTGGGTGCTGTCATAAAGCGAGATATGTAGCTTACCGCAAAACTAATGTCAGGTCTGGTGGCAGTAAGAAAAATGAGGCTGCCCACAAGTTGTCTGAACAATGATTCGTCCACAACAGGTGAATTGGACTGAGCTGATAATTTGAGCCCTGGTTCCATAGGCGTGGAAGTAGGTTTGCAATCCTGCATTCTGAACTTGTCCACAAGACTTTTAGCATACTTGGATTGAGAAAGAAAGATACTGTGCTCAGTCTGCCAAACCTCAATTCCAAGACAATAGTGCAAGAGTCCTGAATCTGTCATGTCAAAAGTGCGACACAAATCCTACTTGATTTCAGTGATCAACTGTGCTGAACTTCCGGTGATGATCAAGTCATCCACATAGACAACTATACACAATACAGCATCACCTACATGTTTGATATACAGGTTTGAATCCGATGGGCTCCTTTGAAAACCATGATCGGTTAGGTATTTATCAATTTTCAAGTACCAAGCCCAAGGAGCTTGTTTCAGACCATATAGAGCTTTGACAAGTTTACAGACTTTATGTTCCTGACCAGCAACCTTAAAGCCATAAGGTTGCGTCATGTAGACCTCTTCCTGTAAGTCACCATTCAAAAAAGCACTCTTAACATCCATCTGATGAACCTTCCAACCAAACTGAGCTGCTAGGGCAAGGACAAGTCGTATGGTACTCATTTTAGCGGTGGGAGCAAAAGTCTCCTCATAGTCAATACCTTCCCTTTGTGAGAACCCTCGAGCAACAAGACGAGCCTTATACTTGTCTAAGGTGCCATCAGCTTTGTATTTTACCTTGTATACCCATTTGCAGCTAACGGGCTTCTTTCCTGCAGGAAGATCAGAAAGGACCCAAGTGTGATTTTTCTGAATACTCTGAAATTCGGCTTCCATAGCCTGTTCCCACTCAAGGATACCTTTAGCCTCGGAATAAGTTCGGGGCTCATAAACACTATGAATGTTAGCCATGAGAGCAAAATTAACTGTAGGGTGATGTTTCCTCTTATTTCTAGAAACTCTGCCTTCGATGAGCTCATCATCCCTGAGATCACTAATAGTTTTAACCCACCATTTGGGGTGGAGAATAGAAGAGCCAATCTCAGGGAGAGGATCCTCAACAGGATCAGCATCAGGTGCCTCAACAGGATCTGGGGCCTCAACAGGATCAGCATCAGGGACCCCAGGGAGAGCATTATCGGTATCATCCCTTCCATCAGGTAGTGCTAAGGGAAGGGGAACACTGAGAGGTTGTTCCTCAGGACACTACTCAGAAGCAGTCAGAAAAGGGTCGCGAGTTTCATCAAAAACAACATCCCGACTAAAGATAAGATGATCGGAGTCGATATCTATCAATCTGTAGGCCTTATGGTTGTCACTGTATCCTGTCATCATGAGGCGCTGACTCTTGGAATCTAATTTGGAACGTTTAGCAGCAGGAATCCAAACATAGGCAAGAGAACCAAAAATCTTCAGGTGGCTGATCTTGGGCTGACGACCAGACCACTATTCTTCTGGTGTTTTGTGCTTAACAGCCTGAGTAGGAGACCGATTAGGAAGGTAGACAGCAGTAAACACGGCTTCTGCCCAATACTTATGAGGAACACTCCTATGTTGTAGCATAGAACGAGCCATCTCAACAATCGTACGATTGCGACGCTCAACAACACTGTTTTGCTGCGGAGTGTAGGGTGTGGTGAACTGGCGTTTGATGCCATGTTCAGCACAAAAATCAAAGAATGCAGTAGAACAAAATTCCCCTCCATTATCTGTTCTAAGAGAAATGATACTACGGCCAAACTCGATTTCAACCAACGACTTAAAGTTCTGAAATATACTAAAAACATCTGATTTTTGTTTAAGAAAGTACACCCACATCTTTCTACTAAAATCATCAACAATAAGCAAAAAATATTTGCAACCAGTAACTGAAGGTGTATTCATAGGACCACAAATATCAGCATGAAGTAATTGAAGTACCTGAGATGCACGCCAAGAATCGCCATCTTTGAAGGGAGTCCGATGTTGTTTGCCAGCTTGACAAGCGTCACATACTCCAAGAGGCTGTGTCTGAATAGGAGGTAGGCCAGAAACAAGGTCCTCCCGGGACAGCTGAGAGAGATACTGGATGTTGAGATGTCCATATCGCTGATGCCACAGAGTACTGAGAGATAAATCACGAGCTGCCATAGCTATTTCAGGAGAATCGCCAGTGTCAATAAGCCAATATAGACCATGATCCTCTAGACCAGAAGCAACAGTAAGACGAGTCGCTCGATCAATAATGGAACATTTGTGGGTGTTGAACACCACATCCAACTAAGGAGAATTTCTCATGATTTGACTCATAGAGAGAAGATTGAGTGCCATACCAGGAACGTAGCATAGATTGAGAAAAATGAGTTGACACCCACCAGACTGTATCTGAACATTTCCTCTGCCAGTAATTTTGAACTCTTCTCCGCCAAACACAACTGAATCGTTGTATGGATAGAAATCCGTAAACCAGTAACGCCGATGAGAAAAATGGCGTGAAGCACCAGAGTCGATAAACCAAGCAGACGAACGGTCTACCTCTAAAGGGCTTTTAGCCATAAAAGCGTAGAACACAGACTCCTTTGTCTCTGAATGTTCAGCAATATTGGCCTGCTAATTTGACCCTCCCAGCTTCTTCTGTTCGGAAGCGAGTCGCTGACGACAATCTTTCTTCATGTGGCCATACTTACGACAATAATGACACTGAACACTCTTTTGCTGAAAATTGTCGGGGGATTGATGTGAACTGACCTGTTCAGAAGACTGAGATGGTTGAAACTTGGTTGCAAAGGCTTGTTCTGACGAGGTTGAGGAAGCACGGCTACCAAACTGCTGCTTCCAGCGATCCTGCTATAGGAGTTTGGTGCACAACTCTGGGAATTTCAGATCAACATTAGTTGAGGTAATGTTGAGTGTCTCGATGAAGTGCTCATAAGATACTGGCAGACTTTTCAAGGTAATAACTACCATATCTTCTTCCTCCATTTTCCGACCGATAGCTTCAAGCTAATCACGAATGTCCTTAATCTTCGTGAGATGTTCCTGTAAGGACACATGTTCATCCATCATGATGGAGAACAACTGGTTCTTGAGAAAGAACGCGCGACTCTTGTCGGATGTTTCATGCAGCTCCTTCAAATATTTCCAGATGTCTGCAGCCGGCTTGCCAGAGGGGATCTAAGGCAACTGGTCATCTGTAACAGACAACTTTAGAAGCATGACAGCTTCTCTATTTCGATCATCAAACTTGTCCTGATCAGTGCCTGGTGTGGTGGGACGAGTTTCTGAGCCCAAAACCAGTGCATCGAGGTGGCGATACTCAAATACGGTCAACATACGTTGTTTCCAGGTATTGTAATTGCTGCCATTGAACTGTTGATTTCCTTCTAACATCAGATTGGTCAAAGATGCCATGATGTAAGCAGAATTAGGTATACACCGTACAGGCATGGATTTCAATGCACTTTTCTGGCTGACCCAGAAAAATCTGACAGGTACCCAGAAATGCTGACAGAAAACCCAGAAAGAATTGGAAGTCGAAATTCAAATCCGCTGGCTCGAAAATTGAGACACGGAAATCGAGGCACCCGGAAAAATCTGACACCAACCCAGTTGAGATTTCAAAAAACCCACCAGGAATCTATAAGAAAATTTTCAACCCGGTACAGCTATTTAGGGTTTCGAAGAAAACCCTAGTTGGCTAGAGAAAACTTCAGAAAAACCAGATTTCTTGATATCAATGGCGGATTGGAAAGAAATGACATGGTTGGCTTCCACAAATGAGGTCGTTTTTGAGTTGTGAGGTCAAAAACGACACTTGATGGCCGATTTGTGTTGTCTGAGCAAGCCGCGCAAGCAGTTGCAAGTCGCGGATGAACACCTGTCGCGGATGAACACTAGTCACGTGAATGCAAGGTGTCGGCCGCGCGAGCAGTTGGAGATCGCGCCACAGGTGGTAGTCGCGGACGAAGCACAGCCCTAGGAGCTCTGATACGAAGGTTTCGCGGGGGTTGAAGACAAAAGAAAGCCTTAGCAATCTCGACCCAAACATATTCGTAAACAGACTCGCGATTTCAAACAACCAAGCTCTGATACCATAAAATAATGGAAATAGATTATTTTGTATATCGAATCAATATTAACAAAGAGCTAGAAGCTCATATAAATAACACCGAAGGTACAAAGAATAGCAACTATCTAAAGATAGATTGCAAAAGAATAGCAACAGCAAGATAGAGCATTAAAGAAACTAACGAATATTAGAAACATTCTAATACGTACAACCTCTGTAAATAATTTCTGATAATTTTTTTAAAATATCGATAACGAAATTTATCAAAATTTCGAGACAGTAAAATCATCTATTTATATTTATAAGAATTTTGAGTTCAAAAATGGGGATGTATAAGATGGAAATCATATAAATATAAACTACACCTAATTTATTGGTAACATTAATAGTGTCTCATACAATTTGATTGGTATGTTTCAATGGTAATTGCATTAATTTATTCAAAGAACAAAGATGTACATATGGCAATTACATTGACAATGTTTCCATTAGAAACAATCGAAGACAGAAGACGAGATTAGAAAGAATATAATCTAACTAAGATTACAATAAAAATACATTATTGACCATTAATAATAAGATATGCAACTACTATTCTAATACCCTCCCTTAATGGTCAATTTGTCAACTACACAAAGTTGCCCCCTAAATTTTACAAACTTGTCTGGGCTCAGAGACTTGGTGAGGATGTTTGTAGTCTGATCCTCAGATGGAACATACTGCATGTAATGTCCTCAAGTAGGACCTTACTCAATTTGCTCCAAAACTCTCAATTAGAGTTTGTATTTGTAATGTCCCCTGTGAAATTATTTTAAGTTTGCCTTGCTCCTTGCTGATTAATACTGTAATGGATCGATTATCCTTGTTTGATTTTTATCAAAGGATATATATATATATAACAATGGCTTGTAAAAGAGTGAGGAAGTCAATCAATGAGATTGCCAAATATTCTTATGATGACAAGGATTGAGTTTGTTGTCGATTCTGAAATTTTGTTCCCCGATAAAGAATTCTGATATATTCACCAATCTGAGGATGTAGGGCTGTCTGCTATATCAATGAACCAATCTTCTCTTGATGCCAATATTATAGAGTAGATTTAAAAACATAAATTGATGTATGAGAATGGATATGTTACATATGCAATTGCTGTTTCAGAGTGATTTCCTTAAGATCATGTCAGTATTCAGATGCAAAAGATAATCCTTTGATCTGATGCTGCTCCTGATTAAGGCTTAATATTCATGCATTGTTGGGTTAGCAGTTCCTGATGGGCTTCTTAATAAATCTCCAATCTTTCTATTCTATCTATTGGATATCCTTACTTGAATCTGCAGAGCTGATTGGATAAATCTTGAATATAAACTGAATCGATGCCTTTGTAGGAATAATTGATTCTCCTTAAACATACATTGAGTAGGCATGGTGTGAGGAGTAACATCTCTTCTTTCAAACTTTACGTTTATTGTTGTTCTTTTAATTAATCTTCAATTGCACCCTTTAATAATCGATTAGTTGTAATTAGTTATAATTACTTTTCTAATGATGGCTCTTCCCTATTAATTTCTTTTTTCACCGTCCCTATTTGCACCTTCACGTAATAGATATTGATTTCTTAATAATTCATGTATCCGCTAATATTGAGATAGTTTTACTCTAATTCCATCGGCTCCATTACGCCCTTCGTTAATTACTGCATATATACTCGATACCCGCCATATTGTATTAATCACTATCTTCCATGTTACCATTCACCTTCTATAATCATCAATGTCTTCTCATAGTTCTTCTAAGTTTATTGATTTGTACTCTCATTGCTGACTTGTCTAAATAAAATCATACTTTAATTTATCGATTGCAAGCTTGTTGTTTGTTTATGAAAAAGATAAAATATATTTGTCTTTTATGCCACCTTAATCACAATTCTAAAGGAGATCAATCTCCCTTTATTAAATGCTGCCATCAAGAAATAAATCGCTGCTTTTATGTATTTTCTTATTAATATTGATGTTGATTGTATTACTATTTTTTATGGATAGTTATATTGTAACTATTTATTTATTTCTATTTTAATTATGATTATTATTTATTATATTGTAATTATATTATATTATTATTTATTTATTTATTTTTATATTTTATTATTATTAATTTTTAATATTTTTTTTTTTTACGGATGGGTTCAGACCTGCGAGGCAGCCCAGCGAGGCACGAAGCGTGTGAGCTATCAACCAGCGAAGGCCACCACATAACGATTTTAGGAACCCGATACAGGCCCACTCATGCACCTCTTCAGCTTAGAGCCAAGGAGTAAGGGGCATCCACGCCGCCAAATTCGCCCGGGGCACGATCCCGGCCTCATCCCTAATGATGTCAGAGCCTTGCACTCAGCAAGACTTGATCCCTGGTGGGCTCGGTGTGAGCCATTCAACTTCACCAGTAGACCAAGGGCCCATTGACAATTTTTAATATTTTAATCTTATTATTATTCATTATTATTAGGTCCTATTTCCGAAACGGGACATCACACTATAACTGTACCAATCCATCTTCTACAAGCTTGTGGATGAAATGATAATGAAGCTCAACATGCTTGGTCCGCTCATGGAAGACTGGATTTTTGGCAAGTTTAACACCCCTTGATTGTCATAGTACAAGGGTGAAGGACCTGCTTGAGACATTTGCATGTCAAAAAGCATCCTTCAAAGCCAAATTACCTAACAAGCTACCTTAACAATTCCCCAACATTCTACTTCAGTCAAGGAAAGAGCCACTACCTATTGCTTCTTGCTAGTCCATGTGACTGCACTTGTTCCCAAACTAAAGACATACCCAGAAGCAGACTTTCTATCATCAACAGAACCTGCCCAATCTGAGTCTATAACCAATGAGCCTATGATCTTTGCTTTCACCATATAGAATGCCAAAGTCAAAAGTGCCCTTCACATATCTAAGCACACACTTCACTACAACCCAGTGTTCAACCTTTGGGGTTGTCATGAAGCGGGAGATGTAGCTCACAACAAAAAACTGAGGTCAGGTCTAGTGGCAATGAGATAGATGAGACTGCCCACTAGTTGCCTGAACGTTGATACTGATGTTTAGATGCCAAAGATTGTTGACTGAAGAACTTTTGGCTACCATGGCATGCTCCTGAGAATCACCAGCGTTAACATATTTGTAAAGACCATGATCCTCAAGACCCACAACAACTGTAGTGTGAGTCTCCCTATCAACAATACTACATTTGTGCAAACTAAATACCACATCCAACTGAGGAGAGCGTCTCATAATCTGACTAATAGAGAGAGAAGGTTAAGTTCCATGCCTAGAATGTAGTATTAAATTCCTCCCTCCAAATTGAAATAACTGAATCGATGAATGGTGTGTAGTCAGTGAACCAATCTCAATGATAATTGATGTACCAAGAAGCACCTGAGTCAATGTACTAGGCAGACAATTTGACGTGCTTCATTGATCATTTGGCCATAAAGGCATAGAAGGCAAACTCCTTATGTTCAGTGTGCTCTGCTACAGTGTCCTTCTACTGAGAACCTCCTTGCTTCTTTTGTTTAGAAGTCAAGCGTTGCCAACAGTCTTTCTTCATGTGACCATACTTCTGGCAATAATTGCACTGAATGCTCTTCTTGGAGTTGTCCTGGGATTGACCTAGGCCTTTCTACTAAGAGGAATGACTTTTACCTTTGTCTGTAGCAAAGGGTTTTGTTGTGAAGGCCTGTCCTATGGAGGACGAACTAGCACCGCTACCAAATTGTTCTTGGTGCAAAGATCTAGAAACTTCAAGCAATATTAGACGAGGCAATGTTGAGTGTCTCAATAAAGTACTCGTAAGACTTTGGTAGACTTTTCAGAGTGATGACTACCATGTCTTCTTCCTCCATCTTCTAACCAATTGCCTACAGGCTACAACTGATCATCGATGTCCTTGATTTTTGTGAGATGCTCCTATAAAGACATCCTCTCATCCATCATGATCGATAAAAGCATGTTCTTCAGAAAGAACACACGGCTCTTCTTGGACATTTCATGTAAGTCCTTCAAATGATCCCATATTTCGGCAATTGTCTTGCACGAGGCTACCTGAGGCAGCTAATTGTCGATGATTGACAATTTAATGCACACCACAGCTTCCCAGTTCAGCTCATCATTTTTTTCCTAATCTGGACCCGTCGTTGTAGCACAAGTAGACTTCCCTAGAACAACTTGGTCAAGGCACCGATGCTCAAAAATCATCATCTGCTGCTTCCAGGTCAAACATGCCATCACATACATCGAGGTCAAAGCATGTCAACCTTGCGGGGGTACGAACGAGACAAAAATTTCTGATTGAAAATCTAATTACAGAAACAATCCACACAAATCCAGAGCCAAAAAAGACAAGCTCAAAAACCTAGCATAGATTTCGAGGCACAAATCCTAATACATACATCCCGTTCAAAGACACAAAAACCCTAGCCACAGAGATAGCCATTTGCTAGCAAGAATCCCAATGCAAAAACCCTAGGTCGCGGCCCAGCTATGTTAAAAAATAGCACAGAACAATGCAGTTGAACAAACCCTGACTGTTGCAAAACAACTCGCACAGGCCCGTGAACGGCACTTGAAAATCAAAAAAAAAAGGTCATGAGCTAGACAACACCGATAGAAAACGGCTCGATCTGGTGAAAATGACGCCTCAAAAATCTTTCATCGCTAAAAAAAATGCCCAACACAAACAAATTGCAAGCTTAACTTCTTCCTTTCCACAGGTTGTGTGACGGCCGGTAAACAAAGACGCATGTGGAAGAACGACCTTTGAGCAAGGTCGATGCGAAAATACAAAGGATGCAAGAGCAAACAAGTCCATTTTTTTCAAGACGTGTGATTTTTGACGTCACGAGAGGGCATGAAAAATCTTTAAGTGCTCGTGCGGGCCAGAATACGACGACCAGACACAGAACTACGCACTCCTTTGAAAAACGCGGGCTTCGGAAATCGTAGTTTGAGGTTGCAGGAATCGTGAATTTCTCAAAAGGAGAAAACAAATATATGAAATTAAAAACAGAGAAAACCCGATACCCATGATTTTCCAGAACAAACCTAAAAATTTCAGAAAAAATTAATAAATTTAGAAGCTACGAAAAAACTTCCCACTCTAAAACCATATTACAATGGTAATTGCATTGATTTATTGAAAGACTGAAGATGGACACAGCAATTAAATTGACGATGTTTTTATTAGAAACAATCAAAGACAGAAGACGAGATTAGAAAGAATCTAATCTTAAATAAGATTACACTAAAAATACATTATTGACAATTAAAAGTAAAATATGCAACTATTATTCTAATATGGTAATAATGCGAAAACTCAAAAAACTTTAATACAAATCAATTCTTAAAGTCTCCTTTAGTTTAGAAACTAGCAATATTGTTTTTGCCTCTGTAAGTATATGTTGAATATGTTATAATTGATGTCAAAGGTTGATAATCAAGGTCGTATAAATTTCGGAGGATTACTCAAAGTATTAGAGAAATGGAATGAGTTCTATGGTTGTGTGCTTGGGCTACTTTGTTACTTGCTTGAACCACCTGGTTGCATGCTTGAGCTGGTTAATTGTCTAGTTGACCTACTTAGTTGTGTGCTAGAGCTGTTTAGTTGTCAAATTGAGCTAGTTGGGTATCTGCTTAAGCTGGTTGCTTGTCTACTTCACCTACTTTCTTGTCTACTTCACCTTCTTGCTTGTCAGCTTGTGTTGATTGCTTGTCTACTTCAGCAACATCCTCTTAATATTTTAAGTTGGGAGCTTGGAACGGTATTTGGAGAAATATAACAGTGTTGGAATATAACATGTGATTATTATGAGTGCGACCTGTTGAGACAAGTCATCAATGAAATTTCAAACAAGTCAGATTTGACTTCGTGAAAAAGAGGCACTTTCTCATTAACTATAGTAGTGCGGAAACATTTGCGAATGACGGCTAAATTAGTGCTTGGATGGTTCTAGAAATATGGGTGCTTAAATGTTGAACTTCAAAAATTAAAGTTGAGTGTTTTTATTTGAAACAAATTCATTAATTCTTCGTATTATTAGTGCGATGACATAATCTTTTGTGTAGCATTTTTCTGACGAGCGAATTTTGACTTTTATAATGTCTTGCATTAAAAAAAGAAATCGGTTTTGAATTTTGAGGGAATTTAAAGATTCTTTAGCTGAGCTCTTACAGATGGAGATTTTTCTTTTAAGAGTCTATATATGGTATTTTGTTGTGTAGAGATAATTTTTTCAGGGCAATGAAAAATTCTTCATTGGAGGAATATGTCGGCATTAGCATACAAGAGATTGCTTTAGATTTTAAAAAAGTGTTCTACGCTAAGGTGTAAAAAGTTTGGAGATGGATGGACGAGGTCTTTGAAGGATGTTATTGAAACAGATGAGAGAGTCGAGCATGTATTGGTCAAGCAGGTAATGAGTCGGGCACACTATTGAATTGAATGTGATATTGAGTCTTTCATGCGGTTGAAAACAACGAACTGGATTGTCGTATCAAGTATTTTGTGCGTTGTAGAAGTTTGGGCGTTTATTCTTCTTGGATTGGGACTTTTGGCTATTTTTGGATTGAACAAATAAGATTGTGCGTGGATTGTTGTGAAAAAACAGAGCATTGTGAATCACCATGGAGAGTATGGGCACTTTGACAACAAATTATTATCATTTTTTGAGATTTTGGTATGGACATCACCCAAAAAAAATGGGGACTTTTGGAAGTACCAAGGACGACTGCGAACGTCGTAGCCATCCCCAGACCATACCGAGCACAGCCGGCCATCCCCAATTTTATGCACCCGAAAAAGTCAAGATAAAATTTTAAAAAACAATTTGTTTTTCAATAAGGGGGGTCGGTTTGTGGACCCCACCTTCTTACATGCCCTAAAAGGCCAAAAACGTGGCTTATACTTGCATCTTCTCCATTCTTTTTGTTGGCTAAAACTTTTTAAATCACTATCACTACAACTTACAAAATTGTGACTTTAGACAATGTTAAATGACATTTCTCTCTCCTCTCAATTATAGGGGAGGATCCCTTCTTACTGTAGATGGCTTCAACAAGAACTTAACTGAAATTACAAAAAAGGGTGGTTCTCTTAATCAATTCCTCTTTTTTCAAGAATGATTTATAAACAACTTTCTAACTTAACAAAAAGGTCTTATTGCTATGATAATATCAATGACTCAGGGATTTACATAAGAACAACACCAAAGGTAGCGCTTTACTTTATACTAGGTGGAATAGATACAGGAACCCAAAGTCTCCTACGCTTATTTCGAATTAAGATCTTATAATCTGAATAAATAGTAAGAAGCAAAGTCTCTTACTGAAAATCCACAAACTTGAACAAAAATACTTACAACTGAAGCACAAAGTCTTTCAGCTCTAAGTATTTGCAGCCACTATTAACTATAGCAATTTGATCTCCTACAGCACAAAGTCTTCAAAAGCTCAAATTGAATCATAACTCTGAATGCAATAGGCAGCTCAAAGTCTGCACTATTGAATTCAAATCCCTCTTTAACAAAGCACCAAAACTCACGATCAACTCAGAAAATGTCGTCACATAATAGCTTGGATTGGCACAAAGTCACAAAACAATCTGCCTCTTTTATTGAAAGCGATTTAATATACATCCAAGCACAAAGTCTTAGAGTGCATATACAAACTGGCAGAGTTTTCTTGCATTGCCAAAAGATGATAATTACAATGAAGCTCCCTCCTATATATAGGTGAGGGGCTGAGAGAGAAAGTTGGGAGAAACCCAACAAACTTTGAGTAATTCAAAAACCTAATTTGACTTATTCAACCTTGCAAATCCTAATGCATTTGCAAGGTGATTACATGCCACACCTTTGCAGGTGATATTATCACATGCAATTACACTTGTTACCCAATTACATGTAATTTGTCAACAAAACTACGCCTACTTATAAAGCATGTGAAAATGACCAAGTGCCTAACAAGACACGACTTCTACTACATCATCCTTTGTCTATCTTCATGCGGCTACAGAATGCTCCATGATTGAATTGTTCAAATTCGGGATCATCTTGAATTAGAATGGGAACCTGAATCCTTGATTGTTTTGCATCATAATGGCTATTACTGGGAAAGTACGTTTTCATGACCATTTCAGTCTTGAAAGAATTCTATGCTCTCATCATTTCGTCGCTCATCTCTTTCTTTGAATGGCTCCATCATGTAGTCATTCTTGCCTCGTGTCATTCTTTAGTTACCATAAAATCCATAACACGATCTTTCAAGCTAGAACGTTACAGATCTGGAAGAGTATACGTATAGGATATGAGTGGAAGGCCTTTGAGCAAGAAAAGAGTGAAGGATTTTAGGCAAAATCAGCTCTTCAAATGAGGTAAAAACTGAAAAACGGGGTTTTCTGGAGGTACAACATATGAGCGGACAGCAAACTTAAAGCAAGTAAATGGAGAATGTCTGTGCATATATACAAATAGGAAGTTCATTTACTCATAGGTGAGGTTTTTATTTCCAACTACAAGTTACCCGGAAGGCACTTGATGCATACAAATGACATCTTTAAGCACATTTACAGCCCTGGATAAAGCAAGAAAAGTGTATGCAAAACACTTAAAAGTGGGTTTTTTAGCTTGCATTGCATGAAGGGAAAAACTTGCTCTTTTTGGAGTGATTCATATTTAGAATGGGGTTTTTAATCCCGACTGCATATACAAGAAAGATGAAGTTCTTGCATATGCAACTTTGGAGAATGATTAAGACGGAAATAGAAGGATCAACACTCAAAAACAAAAACATACAAATCTGAAAAACGAAATGAGAGATTTGAATGAAAGGAAAAACTACAACAAAAATGTGAAATGAAAACCCTAGAAATTGAAAAACAAAACTTACCTCTTCCTTTAGAAATGCAAGGAAAACAACTCTTCCAAATTATGGAGAAAAATATGAATCAAATCCAAGAGATTTTCGGATTTAGAAAAAGACTCCAAGAATGAAGTAATATAGGCAAGAGAACTTGATTAATTCTTCCCACTAAATCAATGCCTTTCATGAGTCACTGAAAGATGTTTGACAAATGTCTACCATGGAGATTCGAAATGCATAAAAATAGCAACCAAACGACTTGATCAAACCTTGCAAATCGGAGCTATTTGCTGGAGTTCGAAATGGAGATGCAAATCAATTCAAAAATGGCGCCCTACAGAGCAAAAACACAATTTGAAACCATGAAGTCAAGTTGTAAATCAATGCTATGCTCATGGACGGATTTCTTCGACTTCCTTGCAAGTCAAAATATCATCCTTTGCTGTTAAGAAAGCTGTAAATCAATGTTGTGCTCATGGACGGATTTCTTCGACTTCCTTGCAAGTCAAAATATCATCCTTTGTTGTTAAGAAAGTCGTTTTTGCCCTAGACGGGCTTTGCGAAGCATAATGCAACTCTAAAAACGAGTTACAAATGGAAATGACGGGTTTCTAAATGCATCGTGCCACCATAAATGAGCATGTAAAAGCTCTGAAAAACGTCGTCAATAGACTTCAAGAGATAACACGGGCTCTTAAAGCTCTATACGGGTTTCGAAATCACATTACATAGCATGCAAATCACTTAAAAATTGCCATCCTACCCTTCAAGAGAAAACGGGGCCTCTAATGGAGCAAAACTGGTTTTAAAAACCATGTTTCATATGCAAGAAAGATGATCCTCCAAGTGACGTGTTTCAAAACATCCATTACATGTTTTAGAAAAACTCGACATTGCTCTTTAAAAACTCATAACGGGTTTTAGGAAACCCTTTACATGTTTGACGTTTTTAGAAGATGCCAAAAAGCTACTTTTGAGTTTTTAAAACGGACTTTAGATATATGATTGCATATGATTACATGTATTTCAAAACATGCAATGATCTTTAAAACCGCCACCAATGAGTAATAGTGGACTTTTAAAGCCAAAACACACAACATAAATTTGACTTTTAAAACATGTAAAACCTCTCAAAATCCCCACCCATTAGGTAAGTGATGGGTTTTTAGAAATGAAATGCACATTCAAACTTCATAGTTATGTTATGTAAAACATGCAATGACTCCAAAATTCACCACCCATACATAGAGAAGATGTCTTAACACCTAGATTTTTAATGTGTAATTACAAGCAACATTTTAAAAGAGGGAACATGTAATCAGAGTTTAAAAACCCACTCTTACATAATAAACTCATTTAAAGTATATGCATCCTCATGTGAATGTATCCAAATGGAGTTTTATTTCCATTTCACATGTAAATACATCCATAGTGTAATGCAACGATCAACGAAAAGTCCTCTACTGGAAGATTTTAATTATAGAGTGACGATATGAAGTCAGACTTAAAAACCCAACCTGTTGATTGCTTAATTCTTTAATATCTTTTGATAGACAACTCCGATTGAAGCCTAAGATAGCTCGAAACGAGCGGATTTCAAAATGCAACAGTCCTAGGGCGAAAAACTAATTAAAACGAAGCACAAACAAGAAAAATGAAGAAAAGACTTGAAGGTTGCAAGAAATCAAGTGCTTGCAGGCAGAGAAGAAAAACTCTTTCTGACAAGCAATATAGTGATAAGCTTGACAGAAACCTACCAAAACGATGATCAAAAGACATGAAACTCAAGAAAATTCAGGGATTAAAAATTGCCTTCATCACGCATCATTCAGAACACCTAAACTCGGAGAAAACACCTACGACTTCATGAGAAAATCCCATAGGGTTGTCCAATTTTGTGATGTCAAAATTGGGGACAACACTTTTAACATGCATAAAAATTTCAAGTTTTTTACTTCTACTCTTTCATTGACAGCAGCAGCAAGTGTTTGAGGTTTTGGGTTGAAGGAGCAGCAACAAGGGTCTTTTGGAGTGATTTTATCATCTTAGGAAGCAAGAGCTTGGAAGAGGTAAGTTTAATCATCATTCCATGCTTGCATTTTTCATTTTTTTTCAAAGTTTAAGCTTAAAATAGTCTGATTTTTTCTTCATTTTTTGCATTGTTTCAGTTCAACTTCTTTCTTCAATCTCAAAAAACTATAAAAACCAAAATGAGCAGTAGTGTGAGTAATGGTAGTGAGGAAGAATATGTGGGTGATCAAACTCATAGTATTGAACTTGAAGCTAGTAGTGCGCAGAAACAACCTTATGTTCAAGTGCCCTTCAAAAATCATGAACAAATATGCAAAGGGCCCTTTCAACAAAAAAAAACCTCTTCTCCAATATGTCACACCTAGGGGTCAAAAGAAAAAAAAAGCAGGAGGCACTAAGGTGTGGGATTGTCATGTTTGTAAGGATAATTTTAGGGGCAGCTATACAAGGGTTAAGTCTCACTTTTTGGGTATTGCATGCCATGGGGTTATAGCTTGTCCAAACTTAATTGAAGAGGAGAAAATAGAGTGTCATAGATTGCACAATGAGACTAAAACGGGGAAACAAGGTTTGACAAGTCCAACACCTACTTTACCAAGTGCACAATCATCTAGGCCAATCTCACCCACTATTGGTGCTAGTTCTATTGACACAAGAGGAAAGAGGAAGGTGGGTGACAAGGGAAAAATAGTTGAAAGTGTGTTTAATGCACAGCAATGGGAAGTTAGTTCCTCTTATTCCAAACAAATGATGAAAGATGTAGCCATTATGGGTCCCTCATTCAAACCCCCTGGTGAACGAACTACCCTCCTAGACAATGAGTACTCCAAGATTAATATGTTGTTCGAGGATATGAGACGGACGTGGGTTAGGACATGCTGCTCTTTTGTGATGGATGGGTGGACTGATGTTAGACATCGGCCACTTATCAATATCATTGTCAAATCCCCTGCTAGTTCATATTTTCTAGAAGCCATAGATTGTTCAGTGAAGCGTAAGGATGCAGAGTTTCAGTTCACCATTTTGAGAGACGTCATAGAGGAGATTGGGCCTGCTAATGTGTACAGGTGATCAAAGATTCAGCACGTGTGTGCAAATCAGCTAGTTTGATGGTGGAGGGTGCTTACAAGCACATCTTTTGAACCCCTTTTTGTGTTGATGCATTGAACAATGCATTAAAAGACATTGGTAAGATAGATTGGCTGAAGCAAGTGGTGTCAGAAGCTAGAGAGGTTCAGATGTTCATTTGCAACCATCACACCTCGCTTGTTCCTTTTAGGTCCTCAAAGGAGTTCCTCAAACAAACTGACACAAGGTATGTCGATTTGAATTACTTCATTTTAATTTAAATTATTGTTACATGTGTTTTGATTTTCTAATTATTCAAAATTATTTATATTATGGGTATGCCACATACATCTTGAAGGAGAGGATGCTTGAGGTGCATGAGGCTCTACAATTGATGGTAGTGAATCCAGAGTGGACCCGATGGTCTAATTCTAGACCTGCTGAAGGAAGATCAGTCAAGCTAAAGATCCCTGATGATAGTTGGTGAGGCACAATAAGGTAAGTTGCTGATTTTATTTACAATTAAAATTAAATGTTAGTCTTTAGATTGCTGATTTTTATATTATATTAAAATTTCTAATTCTGATTATATAATACTTTCAAATTGTTTGTTTGCATTTTGCAGATATCTTTGTGTTGTCATCTCCCCTATTGTAGATGTCATTAGATATGGCGATACAGACTCTCCTAGTCTTAGAGAGATATATGAGACATTTGACAGTATGTTGGAGAAGATAAAAAGAACAATTGCAGCTAAGGATCCTACTTTGGGGTTTTATGAGGAGCATATTAGGCCCATTGTAACGCAGAGGTGGGACATAATGAATACACTTCTTCATATGGCAGCCTGCGCTCTAAATCCTAAATGGTATGCAGAATTGGGTAGAAAGAAGCCTCTGTGTGATGATGCAGAGGTATTAGATGGCTTCTCAAAAGCCATTGATAAGATGTTTTCAGAGCAAAAGGCTTCCATACTTCGCGCACAATTCCTTGACTTCACAAACCTTCATGGCCCAAACTTGAGTAAACCACAGGCGCGGTTGGACAGAGTCATATTGGCACAGAAAGATCCTATTGGGTGGTGGACATGGCATGGAAGAGATACACCACAGTTGAAGGAGATTGTCACTCGCCTCCTTGCAAAGGTTGCTAGTTCCTCTGCTACAAAGAGGAACTGGTCTACATATGATTTTATCCACTCCCTCAAGAGGAATAGACTTACCTCTAGACGAGCAGAGAAGCTAGTGGTGGTGCATAGTGTTCTTTGACTTCAAGATCGACAGACTCCAAAGTATAAGCATACTCCAACATTACGGTGAGATGTTGATCCTGAAGATGTGGCCTAGGGTGATGAGCGGGAGACACCACTAGGATTGGTTGCGGTTCCATTAGATGAGGATGCACTTGCAATGGACCAGGACAGTGACAATTCAGGTGACTTTGATTCTAATGCAGAGTTCGTTGAATCAGAATAGGAGCAGCAGTGTGCCTTGTTTTTATGTATTTTGATTTTTATATCGAACATGAAACTATATGGCAGCACTTATGTTAGAATTATAATCTTTCCTTGGTATTTTATAAACCAAGGTCATGTCTCATATTTGTAATTCCTTTAATAAGGAAATTAGATATTCCTCCTTAAGAGGATTCCTACGCATGGCACACACCAAATGTGAATGTGGCACACATAGAGTATGGGATTTACATGCAAACTCCTCCACTCATCTCTACTTAAGAGATGGTTCTCACACACTTCTAATGTGTTCTCATAGCGGTTCTAAGTTGGTTCTCACAAGTTGAATAATCTTCTCTATTCTCTCACTTCTCCTTACATTCTCATCTTGCTCTCATTATTGTAATGAGCTTATTGCTCTCTTTCTCTCTTCTTTTTTAGGCTTTGTGCCTCATGCATATTATACACAAGGGGTTTTTTCTTGCTTTTTCCCCTTTCAAAATCCTTGAGTTCTTGTGTTGGTCTTGGAGCATTTTGGTGAATTTGGTGTTTGATCTATTGAAGCAATATCTCTCTCTTTGTGTATTTGGTGAAATCCTTACTCTTGCTCAGTCTCTTGGATTCTTTCCTAAGTTTATTTCCATTTTTTTAATGTTTCTAACAACTTATCCTTTGGGCATTTTGGTTTTGTATGATAAACTTATTTACATATGATATTTTTTGTTATCAAATGTTGATGCATATATGATATTGACATTGGACAATGAATTCCGATTTCCAAATTTTGAATGCATATTGTAATGAAGTGTTGTAAACTTGTATGTCAAGGTTCTATGATGTTTAAATGGCATGCTTTATCCATATTTTCCGAGGTTACCCCGAGTTCCCGGGACGACAAATTTTTCTGTCAAGGTTGGGGACGGCAAGGGGACAACTATATAAAATATAGGGAAATTTTAAAATATATAGGGAAATTTGCAAATATACCTGACATTCATATGAAAATGGATAAAGCATGCCATTTAAACATCATAGAACCTTAACATACAAGTTTACAACATTTAATTGTTTCAAAACACAATATGCATTCAAAATTTGGAAATTGGAATTCATTGTCCAATGTCAATATCATATATGCATCAACATGTGATAACCAAAAATATCATATGTAAATAAGTTTAACATACAAAACCGAAATGCCCAAAGGCTAAGCGCTGCCATATAGTTTCATGTTCAATATAAAAATCAAAATACATAAAAACAAAGCACACTGTTGCTCCTATTCCGATTCAACGAACTCTACATCAGAATCAGAGTCACCTGAATCGTCACTATCATGGCCTACTACAAATGCATCCTCATCAAATGGAACCACAACCAATCCCAGTGGTGTCTCCTCCTCATCAACCTGGGCCACATCTTCAATATCAACATCCCATTGTAATGCTAGAGTCTACCTATACTCTGGAGTATGGCGATCCGAAAGTCGAAGAGCACTATCTACCGCCACTACCTTCTCCGCTTGTCAAGAGGTAAGTCTTCCTCTTGAGGGAGTGGATAAAACCATATGTAGACCATTTCCTCTCTGCAGCAGAGGAACTAACAACCTGTGCAAGGAGACGAGTGGCAAGCACCTTCGAATGTGGTGTATCTCTCCCATGCCATGTCCACCACCCAATAGGATCTTTCTGTGCCAGTATGACATTATCCAACCTCGCCTGTGGTTTACTCAAGTTTGGGCCACGAAGGTTTGTGAAGTCAAGGAACTGTGCATGAAGTATGGAAGCCTCTCGCTCTGAAAACATCTTATCAATGGCTATTGAGAAGCCATCTAATACCTCTGCATCATCACACGGAGGCTTCCTTCCATCCAATTCTACATACCATTTGGGATTTAGAACGTAGGCTTCCATATGAAGCGGGGTATTCATTATGTCCCACCTCCGCAACACAATGGGCCTAATATGCTCCTCATAAAAGCCCAAACTAGGATCCTTAGCTGCAATTGTTCTTTTTATCATCCCCAACATACTGTCAAATGTCAAATATATCTCTCCAAGACTAGGAGAGTCTGTATCGCCATATCTAATGAAATCTACAATAGGGGAGATGACAACACAAAGATATCTGCAAAATGCAAACAAATAATTTGAAAGTATTATATAATAAGAATTAGAAATTTTAATATAATATAAAAATCAGCAATCTAAAGACTAACATTTAAGTTTAATTTTTAAATAAAATCAGCAACTTACCTCATTGTGCTCCACCAACTGTCATCAAACATCTTTACCTTGACTGATCTTCTTTCAGCAGAGCTAGAGTTAGACCATCAGGTCCACTCTAGATTCATTACCATCAATTGTAGAGCCTCATGCACCTCAAGCATCCTCTCCATCAAGATGTAGTATGTAGCATACCTATAATATAAATAATTTTTAATAATTAGAAAATCAAAACACAAGTAACAATAATTTAAATAATTTTAAAATGAAGTAATACAAATTGACATACCTTGTGTCAGCTGGTTTGAGGAACTCCTTCTTTGAGAAGGACCTAAAAAAGAGCAAGTGAGGTGTGATGGTTGCAAATGAACATCTGAACCTCTCTAGCTTTTGACACCACTTGCTTCACCCAATCTATCTTACCAATGTCATTTAATGCATTGTTCAATGCATGAACACAAAAAGGGGTCCAAAAGATGTGCTTGTAAGCACCCTCCACCATCAAACTAGCTGATTTGCACACACGTGTTGAATCTGTGATCACCTGTACAACATTAGCAGGTCCAATCTCCTCTATGGTGTCTCTCAAAGTGGTGAACTGAAACTTTGCATCCTTACACTTCCCTGCACAATCTATGGCTTTCAGAAAATATGACCCAGCAGGGGATGTGACAATGATATTGATGAGTGCACGATGTCTAACATCAATCCACCCATCCATCGCAAAAGAACAACCTGTCCTAACCCACATCCGTCTCATATCCTAGAACAACATATTAATCTTGGATTACTCATTGTCTAGAAGGGTAGTTCATAGCTTATGATCACCAGGGGGTATGAATGAGGGACCCATGATGGCTACATCTTTCATCATTTGTTTGAAATAAGAGGAACGGGCAACATGAAATGGGACAGCATTAGCAAAAAGGAATTTAGCAATGGATGATTTTGTAACTTCCCGTTGTTGTGCATTAAACATACTTTCAATTGTTTTTCCCTTGTCACCCACCTTCCTCTTTCTTCTTGTGTCAATAGAACTAGCACCAATAGTGGGTGAGATTGGCCTAGATGATTGTGCATTTGATAAAGTAGATGTTAGACTTGTCAAACCTTGTTTCCCCATTTCAGCCTCGTTGTGCAATCTATGGCACTCTATTTTCTCCTCTTCAATTAAGTTTGGACAAGCTCTAACCCCATGGCATGCAATACCCAAAAATGAGACTTAACCCTTGTATAGCTGCCCTTAAAATCATCCTTACAAAGATGACAATCCTACACCTTAGTCCCTCCTGCATTTTTTTCCTTTTGACCCCTAGGTGTGACATATTCGAGAAAAGGTTTTTTTTGTTGAAAGGGCCCTTTGCATATTTGTTCATGATTTTTGAAGGGCACTTGAACATATCTGGTTGAGGCTGTTGCTACCCACTACTAGCTTCAAGTTCAACACGACGAGTTTGATCACCCACATATTCTTCCTCACTACCATTACTCTCACTATTGCTCATTTTGGTTTTTATACTTTTTTGAAATTGAAGAAAGAAGTTGAATTGAAACAATGCAAATAATGAAAAAAAAAATCAGACTACTTTAAGCTTAAACTTTGAAAAAAAAATGAAAAATGCAAACATGGAATGATGATTAAACTTACCTCTTCCAAGCTCTTGCTTCCTTCAATGATAAAATCACTCCAAAAGACCCTTGTGGCTGCTCCTTCAACTCAAAACTTCAAACCCTTGCTGCTGCTGTCAATGAAAGAGTAGAAGTAAAAAACTTGAAAATTTTATGCATGTTAAAAGGATGGAGAAGATGCAAGTATAAGCCATGTTTTTGGCCTTTTAGGGCGTGTAAGAAGGTGGGGCCCACAAACCGACCCCCCTTATGTAAAAGCAAATTGAATTTTTATTTTTTTAATTTTATTTTGACTTTTTCAGGTGCAAAAAATTGGGCACGGCCGCCTGTCCCTGGTACAGTCTAGGGACGGCTATGGCATCCCCAGCCGTCCCCGGTACTTCCAAAAGTCCCCCTTTTTTTTGGGTGACGCCCCCAAGTTTCCGGGACGTCCCCACCAAAATTTCAAAAAACAGGGACTAGGGTGGGACATCCCCTGGCCGTCCCCAAGTCTCGAAAAAGTCCCCGGTACTGGGACAGGGGAAATTAGGCCAGGGATGCATCCCCGGGTAACATTGCTTTTAGTTTATAATTAATCTCCTTGAATTCAATCCTTTTCTTTGCATTCAAAGCATACAAAATCAGTGAATACCTACACTGATACACAAGAAACAGAAGTATTTTCAATTTAATCTATCATTCTGTACAGTATCTGTATGTAGAACGGATTATGCGTCCATTTCAATCCCTAATTATAGAAGCCCCGCTGAATTTCCGCTGTAAATTTTATTTGGAAAATAAAGTTTATTTGTGGCTATAATGAATGCCATAACAAATTTATCCCTATCCAGGCCCTTCAAAAAGTATTCTTTGTAAACTTTTAATAAGATTTGCTTCACCAACTATCAATCTAGAGAGTATATGATGTGTGCTTATAACATGAATTCTTGTATTTTGTACAGAATTTCAATCTATCAATGAATTAGCTATGTGCATAAGGGAAAACAGAAAAAATGGTCAAATTATGCACATATGAGAAATGCTAACACATACATTCTAAATTAAGCCACAAAATAAAGTATGAGATTGAAATGCTCACTGATGAAGCACAGAATTGGCCTTTCTTGATGTTAACAATTTTTCCCGTCTTTGCTGCAGATACCAGAAGATCTGTCTGTACAGCTGACAACATTACATTAGAATAAAATAAAGAACACAGCGACTTATTGATGAAAAACCAAACAAGTCGTCTTCAATGTGAAACAAGTTAAACTTAGCACTATGCACTGCTGAGAACAGAAATATTTGGCAAATTAATGTAAGAATAAATAATATCATATTGTTATGGGTGGTATTATCTAGATTTGTAGTATCTAAATATCTCAATTGTGATCACAGAAACCAACCTGGCGGCACAAGAAAGCTGGTATTTGAATTATATCTGCAACTCTCCCAACAGGCTCACACTGGAAGTGCCAAAAAGTGTTAGAACAAGCTCAAATAAAATGCAACCCAAAGTCCTCTCTTGGTGAATTGAACTTTAAATTTAAAGTCACTAAAGTGGATTAAGTTTTTATAATGTGATTTTTGTTTCCCTACATCTACTGTAAAGTTATCACTTAAATTATGATTTCAATTCATAACTACCTGAAAGCTTTAGAGTTTGCAAAAATCTGTCATGTCCCATTTTCCTCTTATTAATTATTATTATTCTTTTTTAAAGTGTTTCTCACTATATAAATATATATAAAAGTTGCCAGTGTGGGTATGGGTAGGGGATAGGGTATACCAGTACAGCAGAATAAATTTCCTTGGGCATTGTACGTTTGGGCACGGTGTGTATATGTGTGTGTGTGTGTGTATGTATGTCTGTATGTATGTATGCTTGCATGTATGTATATATATGTACATATAAGTATGTATGTATGTATATTTATACCAATGTATGTCTGTATGTATGTATGCTTGCATGTATGTATATATATGTACATATAAGTATGTATGTATGTATGTATGTATATTTATACCAAAAAAAATTAAAGAAACACATAAAATTGTAAAACAAAAGACATTTGATAGTATGATACTTCATCATTGATCAATGCCAAATGCCAAAATGGTAATGATAAAGATAAATACTCAATGCCAGTTGATAGTTCAAAATTTCAATATTATGTCAAACGCCATATACTATATATCACAGCTGCCCTTCAAAATGCCAAAATGAAAAAAGAGAGTGAAAAGAGCAAAAAGATCTTTGTATTGGGTGTAATGATGCTTTTAAGGGCATTTTAGGGTTTTTGAATGCCAAAATAAGTTAAAATTGTCTTTTTTCTTCTTACTTTTTAGCACCCAGCACCTTTGGATACCCTGGATACACCTAGGTATGCACCCTGGGTGCACCCAAGCAAACCCGGACCTAAACATACATGATATGGGTGTAGGGTTGGTTCTGCACATGCTTGGTAACTATATATATATATATTCAATTTTCAGAATGTAAAGAAGTTAAGTAGCGGAATGACTTCCCACACTAATCTTGAGGAGAGGGTAGTGTAAAGCTATCTTAGATCTTTATAACAGTTACAAAAACTTAACAAAAATAGCATGCATACCACAACACAATGATTTACGTGGGAAAAACCCTTTCGGGAGGAAAACTCCACACTCCAAAAGCTGCCCAATATATTATTCAGAAATCAATAACAAATTACAATATACTTGCAGAGCAAACTTCTCTCAGGTGTATCCCAACTAGAGATCCAGAGGTACTGAATAGCTATAAGACTCTTACACGCGCCCTTCATCTCACACGCCTAATATATAGGAGATACAATATAAGAACCCATCAAACGGTATAACAAAACCATGTGCTAAAAGCAACTTATAAAGTGGTGCCCATCTTATCTCCAATCAAAGATGCCCTATGATGTGTCAACTAACACATTAACTCCCTTTTACAGCTCATTTATGTGTTCAACACGTTTTCACATTTCCTATTTCATGAGAACCAACTTCCAGAGGCCATAACTTTCGAACCGGGTGTCCAATTGCCAAACCTTTTTGAAGCACCGGAAAGTTTGTGACGTGCTCAATCACCTAAGCCGCTACGCTATGAGCCACAGTTTTGGCCCATTTCGAAGCCTCTAAAGGCTCGAAAATTGATTTCAAAACATTTTTCCAGCAATTTTCAAAGACAGAAACTTAAATTATCTTCAAAACTGGACATGATCTTGCAACAAAAATTTACTGTAGTATCCCATCCCAAACCTGAAGATGCTGATTCTGATTTTTTGTGTTTTTCTCAAGTTTATGATTTTTTTGGAGTTTCTAATTTTCTGATTTTTTGTTTGTTTCTGAAGTTTTTTTTTCGAGTCTTTAGAGTTTTAGAATTGATGTAACGATAATACAGAAATTTTGAAAAAAAACTTGCAACTGAAAACACTAAACGAAATTCAAAACTAGGTAATATCAAATTGAAACTTCCCTCTAAACCTTAGAATCTGAAAGGTGGCATTTATTTAATCGGTACATTTACAAGCAAGTGTGATTGGAGGTACAGATCTGATTTGTCCTTGTCACATACATAAGTTGTCTCCTTAATGCCACGTTAGGGTTTATTAGCAAACCCTATGAATGATTACGCCCAGAGCTGGCCCTTTTTTCTGAATTTTGTGAATGAAATCTTGCTGCTGTACAGTCCAGAATGAGGCTGCGGCATTAATACGTTCAGATCTGACATTCCTGCCCTCAGAAAGCCCACCAAATCCTCACGCCTCTAATTAGGGTTTTGCTGCAACTACTCCATGGGTGTGCGGCTAGCTGTAAGTGAGGAAACTGCTGCTGTAGAATGTTTCAATTGTGTCAAATCCTGCAAACCATTGAATGTAGTAACCTATATGAATGCTCTTGGATGATCTTTCACCTAAGTTACTGAATTATCTCATTCCTCTGTTGATTTCGGGTACGATACATTTGGGAATCCGATATATCTTGGGATCTTTGCAAATTCGGACAGGGTTCATTTTTTTCCTTCTTGAAACGCTTCCACCTTTGCCTTGCGCATCCAACACAATTCCAAGGTATTTGGCATAGAGTTCAAAGATTATTTTGACTTATTCACTTGAAAAAAAAGTAAAAACCCTAACATATTCATTTGCTTTTGTTCTATTTTTTTCACTGCCTTCTGTTGACATCGACTACAAACAAAAGCCATTGTTTGCAGTCATTTCAGCGTGGGTTGGACACCACGGGACTCAGATTGCAGCATCCGGATTGCACACAATCTCAATCGCTAATTCAGGGGTGAAGAGGAAATATTTTGGCATGGTCCTCCAATAAGGCCATTGGAAGTTTTCAAAATTTCCTTAAAAAAAACTATTTGTTTAAAAGCTATACGATGTTTTATTTATTTATTTTTCTTTGTATTCTTGTTTTCTTTTAATTATCAGATTTAGCTTTTTAAATAATATCAAATCTTATAAAATTATAAATTTATAATTTATTATCAAATTCATTTATAATATATTTATTATTTATTAGAATAATAATATAATTATTATTGTATATGCAATTTAATTGATATTTAACTTTATTTATATTAAATCAGTGAAACACGAGGACGCATCCCCCCCTAAACCCCTAAGTTTCCAGTATGAGGATGTCTTGGGGATGGGTACTTGGCGTCCCCCCACCGCCGCTCAGCCACCGCTCAACCTCCGTCAGAACGTGGGGACGGCCAGGAGTCCCCGGTACCTCTCGAGGACAGTCAGGAGCCCCCTAAGTGTCTCAAGGACGCCCAAGACTCCACCGAGCATCTCGGGGACTTCTGGAAGTCTCTTGTACCAAGACATTTAAAAAGTGTGTTTTTTTTTAATCCCTGTTTTCTTTCAATGTTTGCAAAAAAATCAGATATTTAAATATATTTTTGGTTGATTGAAGGACATTTTCAGATCATTTGCAAACATAATATGGGCAATTTATGAGGGTTTGTAGCTGCTATTGCATACATTATTGCTAGTTATGCTGGCTACCCTAAAAAAAATCAGAACTGAAAAATCTATGTCGGTGTTTCTATATTTGCAATTCATATGGTGATGTTGTCATATTTTTGACATAATATAAATCTTCCATTTGTCAATTCAACAATTTTATTTAATATTCTGATTTCTAATAGTAATTAGTAATTCAATATTCAATATATATAACTTCGAGTTCCACATGAAGAAATATAATCATTGTTGAAGAGGCTCTGCAACTAACCAAACTTTGAGGCCTTCCCTCGTGGGAGGTTGTCCTCCTCTCTACCGGACTCAAAGCAATCATTTCTCTCTTAATTCCTTTGCATTATGGGGCACTTTGACCCCAAGTAGTGTCATTTGCGCTGATTCATTCAATGGTGTGATTAAACCAACTAGGGTTTTTCCGTGGCCAAACAATTGGCAGAGAAGCCTAAAACCCTTGCAGTCTCTGAGAAACCGAACAGAGGCGGAAGCGACGGCAATGGTGAAGGTGAAAAGAAGACATTCAAGGATGTTGTCGCAGACACCCAATCCCTACCTGCAGGAGCAAACTTCGCTGTAGAAAATACCCAGAGGCCTCCATGGACGACAATGGCAAACGAAGAGGTAAGAGTGCTTCTGGCATTAAATCTGTTGTTAAACCTAATTTGCAAATGTCTAAGGCTATTTCCTTTGAAAAGATTAGATTAAACAATATGGTTGTCTTCCTAGCGTCTCAGGACGTAGCTAGGACTCCAACTCGTAAACACATGAACCAACAGTTGATTAATGGGTGGTCTCAGAAACTAGGGTTTCATTACTCATACTGTAGAATGATCCAAACGGGGCTATTCCTTATTTTTTTCGAGGACACTAGCAGTCAAAAAGAAGTGGTTAGAAAACAATTTTGGAATATAGGATCATGTATTTTCAGAGCCATTTCATGGTCGGCCAATGCAAATAATGAGGAGATTTTGGCTCTCTCGAGCCCTAGACATATAACTGTGAAAGAGGTTTCACCATTTCTTTGGAAAATCCTTCCAAAAGCCATGGAAACCATTGGGAGGGTTGTTCGCATGGAGGATTCGAATACCCTCCTCCCACACATGGATGCAAGGATTTTATTGGCAATGAATCTAGGGATTGATATCCTCGACTGCCTACGATTTGATTTGGCTCCAGATTTGATTTGTTGCTCTATCGAGGTGCTTGGAGGGCTTAATGCTTGCTTCCTCTGTCATAAGGAAGGACACTACGGGAAAAACTGCCCTATATTGAACAAACACAAGGTCTCTCCTAATCACAACAAAGAGGGCCCAAAAATTGGTAACCCTAAGGGCACACTTCATAATGATAAATCGAATTCAGGGCCTTTAGTGAAAGAGAAGGTTGCCCCTAACAGTGCAACTAAAAATGTCTCTACTCCTATGAAGGTGGATAATAATCCTACCTTAGAGAAAAAACTGGATGAATTAAAAGAAGCCCTGAGAAATTATTCCACTCGAGAACCTATCCAATGTCTAATGACATCCCTTGCCCCCCTGTCGAAATTCCAATTAACCGACCCCCTCACAGAACTTTAAATAGCCAACAAATTGTCATTAACAGAATTAGGAAGATCTCCCAAGCATGACCGAATCTCCTCCTTTGCTCGTGTTGTTGAAAATGATCCTATTTTTAACGCAGGAACTGCACATGACAGAGAGAACTTTAAGCCTACCCCTCCCTTCCTTGGGGGATTCTTCTCTAACCAGAACTCTCCTACTGACATTGCCAGTGGTCTGGTAGGAGATAAAGTTGGGGGCGATGCTTCTGCTCCTCTACCTAAATCCATAGAGCTTGATGGAGATTAAATTGATGCCCTTGAGAATATAAGGGATGCATACGACTCTAAAGATTCACACTCAAATTACTTTGTTATAGTTATTCCCGTAGAAATATCCCCCCCTTTAACTCCTATCTGACCGCATCCAAGGAGTATGGGATTTCTTTCGCTAGTGATACACCCCCCAAGGAGGATGGGTAAAATGGAAAATTGGATGACTCCCCTTAGATAGAACTTGCTCAATCTGATTGGGCCATAGTGCCTTATGAGAATAAAGCTAATGATGTGGTGAGTGAAGTTCTGGAAGCCTATAGTGCACAAAAGAATAAGAAAAAAGGCAAAACAAAGAAGGATCTAAAGGAGAAGAAACTTGGAAAACCTTCTTTGGGTGCTAAAAAATCTTGTGACTTCAAGGATAAAAGGAAAAGAGGGAGACCCATTGGATCACCAATAGCAAGAAAGAATCCAATAACAATAGAGATCCTCTGCCTAAGTGCTACAAGAGTTTTAAAACTCCTATGGATACCACCCCTTCATGATCATGGAAATAAAATTGGCATCATGGAATGTAAGAGGACTGGAATCCCCCGATAGAAAATATGTCATCAAAAGATTCCTCAACATGATGAATAGAAATATTGATATCCTTTTGCTACAAGAAGTAAAGGCTACTCAATTTACTCTTGATATCAACCTGAAATGTTTATGGAGGAATGCCAAATACTTTACCACCAAGCACAGTAAAGATAAAGGAGGTTTTGTTATTCTTGTGGGCCGCAAGTGGAAAGACTCTATGGTTAGATGGGAACACTCTCCTTTAACAGAGTTGTGTGTGTGATCCATAAGGATAATGATAAAGAATTTGGGGTTTGTTTAGTTTATGCACCTAATGAATATCAAGACAAGATTGAAGTGTGGGGATGTGTTGTTTAGATAATATTCCTTGGATAGTAGGAGGAGATTTCAATATGGTTGAAAGAGCCCAAGATAAGCAAGGAGGCAATAGGTTTTACTAGAAAGGTGATGAGCGATTCTTCTGGCATAAGATGATCAATAAACTGAATATTGTAGACCCCCTAGCTGGTGGTAAAAGGGATTATCAAGGAATATGGTTTTCTTGGTGCAACTTCCAAAAAGGTGGTAAAAGAATATACAGCAAGCAAGATAGATTCTATGCTAATAAATCATTTTTCAGATTCAGAAGGGATTAGGGGGGGCAACTATCAAAGTAATCCCCTACACCCTCTCAGACCATCATCACATTATCACAAAGGTATTCACAGAATCAACATCAAAAGAAGTGGCTGCAAAGGATTCTTTTGCTCTAAATGTTGACTATTGGAAGATGATGCCATTAAAGAAGCCATCCGCATTATTAATCAATTCAATACATGGTCTTGCCATAACAATAGCTTTGTGGATAAGTGAACCCAAAACACTACTAGTTGGAGGTTACCTTTCCAAACTATGGGAGAGAAGTTGGCTAAGGATGCTAGAGCAGAAGAGCTAGAGTTCCATAACAGATTGATGGTTGCTGAAGAATGTGTTCAGAACTCTCTTAGGAAGATTGAAGCAATTGCATTGAAGAATTGTGTTCATGACCAAAATGGAATTGAAGCAATTGCATTGGCCAGAGATTCTCTTAGGAAGATACAGAATATCAAAATTCAAGGGACCAAGGTGAGGGCCAGGGCCAATTGGGTCTGTCATGGTGACCGAGATTCAAAAATTTTCTTTCAACTACTGAGTAAGGATAAAAAAGAAAGAATAGATAGCATATGGTAGGGAGGCTCTAATCTTACCAACCAAGAAGATATTCTACAAGCCTTCTCCCTATTCTATGCTCAATTGTTCTCCTCAAAAGAAGGGGGTCTGGATATGAATTTAGCCAGGGGCAAAATCAAAAAGATCATTCCAAATAAAGTAGGAGAGGAAGATGTCGCCTCTCTATCCAGAGATATCTCTAGTAAGGAGATCATTTCTGCTAGTAGAGCTTTAAGTAGTGACAAGGCTTCCCTCTGAAGTTTAAAAGAGCAATATTGGCTGGATTGAAAAGGAACTCTGCCAAATTTGTAGTGAGGCAATTTCTAAGGGGACACTTGGAAGAGATATCAATGCAAGTATTATTAAACTCATCCCCAAAGATGGAGACAAAACCTTTATCAAAAATTGGAGGCCAATAACTCTCCTTAATGTCTCTTATAAAATCTTGGCAAAGATCCTTGCCAAAAGAGTTGAAGACTTGCTCCCTAAAATCGTTAGTCCCACTCAGACCGGTTTTGTTAAAGGAAGATATATACTTGGAAATCTTCTCACATGCTGGGAGGCTCTAGACTGGGCTAACGTATCAAGACAGGATGTAACTATGTTGTTGATTGTGGTGGAACCCATGTCGACAAAGTGACTTACATCCATTCTTGTTCAGGGAAGTAATTATTCACATATGTTTATTTTCTATAGCTTCTATTTTCTATCATCTTTGCATTATCAAAGTATTATCATTCA
>MU228196.1:503148-519161 GCA_018584345.1 Thuja plicata | reverse complement strand
TTGAGAAGCAGGAGTTGAAGTTATCAGTTATCCGTTATAGGAAACCTCTAGAAGACTTTGAAGACAAGTTTTAAAGTGCAGGCCCACCAGCCTTGGTTCTGTGGAATCAGAATTGTAGGAGGTTGTTAAAACCTCGTTCGTTGGCAAATCGATTGTATCTATCTTCACTGGATAAGTGAAATCCGTAAGAAGTCCAATTTGTCGATTTGAGCCCCAACAGATTGATTACAAGAAAGCCTATGAGAGAATTGAATGGGCATTTATCTAGTTAATGATGGAATGCCTGGGATTTCCCAAGCAATTCCAAAAGATGATCAAGGTATTAATGGCAGATGCAAATGCCAAAGTTGAAGTGAATGGTTGTAGATCAGAAGGAATAATATTATCTAGATCCATACGACAGTGATGTCCCTTATTGCCTGCCCTATTTATTATTGATGTGGATGCCCTATTTTATATACTAAAGGATAACTCTATTTCTCCAAGAGTTAAAGGTCTAACCCTTCCCAATGAAGATGATCTTAGTAATGTTCAGTTTGCTAATGATACAGCTATTTTGCTTGAGTGCAGCGAGAAAAATATTGAAAAGTTAATGGGAAAATTAGAGTTGTTTTGTAAAGCTTCTAGTAGCAAAATTTCACTACCTAAGTCTATAATGTTGGGGTGGAAAGACTCTCCACCTGATTGGTTCAATAAGTACCAAATTGCATGTGGGGGGGGCAATCACCAGGTCAGGTACCTAGGCATTCCATTTGCAGTTTCTCCAGATCTAAAAAACATGTGGGAATGGATAAGATGCAAGCTTGACAAAAAACTGACAAAATGGGATAACAAATATCTCTCATTGGCTGGGAGAGTGCAGGCGTGTCAAAAAATTCTCTCAGCATATAATATTTATTATGCTTTAGCATGGTTATTCTCTCAATATCAATCCAATCACATTCAGAAAATGATCAGGGATTATCTTTGGTCAGATGGTAAAGGAAAAAAGAAAAGGCATAAAGTAAATTGGCAATGGTGCACTATGAACAAACGGATAGGGGGTATGGGTCTCAAAGATCTCAAAAAAACAAGGCATCTCCCTTGCTACTAAATGGGTTGTCAAAGTTCTTCATGGGCAGGAACCCTGGAAAGTATTAATTAGAAATAATATATCTAGAGCCTCTCCTTATAAACGTACCTTTTGGAAAAACCTTCATCCTGCAGATCTAATAGCTGGACCCTTCCCTGTCACAAAGTTTGAGGATCCAATGTCTTCAAGGCTATTTGGAAAGGATGGGAACAGGCAAAGGGACACATCTCTCATAATAAGGTAAATTCTATTGATAATCAAATTTGTGGGGAAAGGTCCATCTAGTGGAACCTCCTCCACAATGAGAAATCCCTTGCACAAATTCAAGGTTGTTCAACTAAAAGCTGGACAGTAAAAGGTATCGTACTATCAATACTTTAAAGGACATTATTCATGATGGACATTTGATTGAGTGGGAAGATCTAAAACAATGGGCACACTTACCCCAAACCCATTGGAGAACTTATTCCATTCTCAAAGAGGCCTGTAAGTCTCTTGACCTGCCCAAACAGTTTGCTCTTCATGATGACTACTTTCTTTCCTTCAAATGGTCGGATGGCATAGCCCTAGCAAAATTCAAAGCCAAATACATTTACTCCCTGTTAACTGATAGTAATGATATTCTTCTATATATCAATGCCTGCTGGCAGGGACCATGATATAGAGTGGTGGAAAAACCAGGTTGACTATATCTGGTGCAGATTGGTAGAGCCCAAGAAAATAAGCTTCTTATGGAAACTTGTTCTTCACAGACTATCGATTAAACAGCCAAGTGGAGACTTCAATGTCTGCAGGCTTTGTAGAGTTCCTGAAATGATAAAGCATCTATTTTTTGACTGTATGTTTGCTAAAGAAATCCAGAATTTGTGCGGCCTTTCTATCAACAGCAATATTAGTGTTCTTGAGCTGCTTACTGGTCACGTCCTGAGCCTTAGGAAAGCATGCAATACTTTTTTATCTTGTCTTTCTTTGAAAATTCTCTAGATTATTTGGAAATATAGGAATGACAGCTTATTTAATGGTATGGTCAGACTAGGGAGGTGGGAGATATCCCATGGACATACATGGGTTCGACGCTCAGAGGAGAGGTATCGACTCAAGATTGCATTGGAGAACTTTGTGGCAGAGTTAAACACCCTCAGGGAAAGACAGAAGAAGGAAGCAGACGAACCTTTGGAGGCTATCCCCCTGGCTGCCATCCCACCAGCACTTGCTTAGGTACCTGTAACAGAAAGAGTAGTGCATCCATATGTGCAGATGGTACAGGAGGATAGAGTCATCAGATGAATAGAGGGTCACCTTGGATAAGTGACTTGGGTGGGTAGGAGACGCAATGAATGACAGTACATTGAGTTTCCAATGTAGAAGACAAATGGTGCCTCCTTTTGTCAACAACCACTTAGAGGAGAACGTGGTGAAAGCAATTACAATCCATATTGTATATTGTACTTTGACCATGATTTTGTCCATAAAAGACACTTTTACTCGATCTACTTTGATAAGGGTTTCTATAAGATAGAAAATTTAGTTCTTCGAAAGAAAACTGGTTCTTTGAGAACTAAATTTTCTACTACATTCAGATGAATCATGTTACTTAATGACCCGATTTATTTTTTTTATAAAAAATTATTCCAATCTTCAAATGAGACTAATTTACACAATTTCAATATTTTTTCCAATTGTAACAAACTGATAGGAGTATCCATTTCTGTGGAGAATATTACAACTTTATAACATCAAAAATAGAAAGTACAAGTGATACAGATGCTTCAATAACTTGCTTGAATACTCTGCCACAGACACCAATGCCATGCGCAGACTACAACAAGGCACACTATTGCCTCGTGTAATGTACCCTTCCTAATTTTCTCTAGAATCACAATTACAACAAATTAGGGCTAGGGTTACATCTTACCAAGTAAAATATCTATTCAAATAGTGCAATCATGGATTTGAATCTTGCAATCATAACATAAGAAACATGTACACATGTATAATATATAAACATTATTAGGGTTCGTCCATAACACATGAGATTCAATGATCCATAGAATATCTATAGCATCATTGCAAATACAATAGAGAAGAAACACGATAGGTCCTCCTAAAGTCATCCCACACTAAGCCCAAGAGTGGAACTTTGGCCCTCTTGGCCCTAGTGGTAGGCAACATGGATATCCACCCGAGGTCCCTACAAAGTGGGGTGCTTGTATCTGCTTTCCCTAGCCATGCTTCATCTCCTAAAATTTAGTAGCCTTCGTTATAGAGCAGGGAGGAAGATTGTAATGGAGGTCCCTTGATTGTCCTATCTAAGCCCAAGAGCGTAACTTTGGCCCTCTTGGCCCCGATGGTAGGCAACATGGACATCCATAGATAGCAATCCTCATGGTTCCTCTTCCCCTTACACCTTCTTCCTTCTATAATGATGGAAGTTCACAAACAAATTATTGATACATTCATCTATATCAAATTGTAAATAAACATATATAAAGATAATTGATTGACAATAACGCATAGGCCTTGATAATACCACAAGAGCCATTATTCAGATTATTAGATGTTGATTATAACAAGTCTGAATCAGATTAGTGAGAGTCTGATCCTGAATATGTGTCTGTTGTTTACACGCTACTGATTTTGATTATTGTTCCTTGTTTGCTGATTTTTGTTCTTCTATTCAATCTTCTTGAAGGATTTGATTTGCTTTGAATGATTTGATCTGCTTGAAGGATTTGATATGCTTTGAATGATTCGATCTGCTTGAATGATTTGATGTTTGGATTCATTTTATACTTTATTGAGAAGACACATCCCTTTAAAAAGAGACACCCATTAAAGGGTCATGTCTCCTCATTCCTTGCCTTACCATTCAAATTAGATCTGCACGTCTGATTATAGATTAAATGCTGCTTCCTTTTATTCCCTTCCTCTTTTCTCCCCCTATCTAATTGAATTTGTCCTCCCTCTTATATCTTCAAGTAAGGAGTCACACCTCTTCATCATGTCTGCCCTTTTCAATGGACACAAACTTCATAATCACCCCTCGAAAAAGTCACAACCCTTCATTGCTTATGCCCTTTGAGAGAGTCACAACCCTTCATAATTGTCACCTTTGAAAGAGTCACAACCCTTCATTTATTATGCCCTTACAAAGAGTTGCAACCCTTCATAATTGTCACCTTTGAAAGAGTCGCAAGCCTTCATCATCACTTTCTTATTTCCTTCCCATTCCTTCTATTTATCCTTCCTTAATTCCTATACTCAATACTTTCTACCTTCCTTGCTTGATGATCTCCTCCCAAGGAAATGAGCTGCAACAAAAGAGGAAGCAAATAGAGAATAACATCACAGGGTTTCAATGGCTTGAATATGCAAAGATGTTATATCAGCGTGAGCGGGATAAGCATAGACCTCCGGTAAGGATACGACCGAACTTTTCACCATTGAAGATATCATTCAGGGCATAAAGAGGTTGGCAGGGGGAAAAGCCAAAGACATTGATGGCCTGCAAGCGAAACATTTGAAACGAGGCATTGATGTCCTTGCACCTCATATCAATTGTATCTTCAACGATGTCAATGAAGATGAAAATTGGAAAACCAGCATTGTGGTTCCCCTCCACAAAAGTGGTGACATAAATAATCCCTCCGATTACCGCACTATTATGGTAAACCCTCTCCTGGAGAAAATCTTTGGTAGCATGATAGAACGGAAATCAGCAGGTGGGCAGAAATAGAAGATAAAAGAGCTATGGGGTGGGCTGGTTTTAGACCAAAACATTCTATTATTGATCACAGTGTTACCCTTAGATTCTTGGTTGAAAAAATATGGAATACTCAAGGTGATGAGGCCTTTTGCTGTTTTGTAGACTTTAAAAAGGCCTTTGACACAGTACCACGCGGCAAATTTGGGATAAAATGGAATAACTGAAAATTCCTAATGAGCTTAGTGTTGCAATACATAGACTTTATGAACAGATTGAGGCTAAAATCAGAACCATAGATGGAATATCATAATGCTTTGGCAGCAATATTGGTGTCAAATAAGAATGCCCACTCTCTCCAACTCTATTTGGCCTATATATTGATAAGTTAGAAGAATGGCTAAACAAGACTAATGGACAGGGAGTTCAGCTAGCTAAATATCTAATAAAACTACTACTTTATGTGGATGATCTCATTTTAATTGCTAAATCAGAACCATAGATGGGATATCAGAATGCTTTGGCAATGATATTGGTGTCAAATAGAATGCCCACTCTCTCCAATTCTATTTGGGCCAATTCTATTTGGGCTATATATTGATAAGTTAAAAGAATGGCTAAACAAGACTAATGGATAGGGAGTTCAGCTAGTTAAATATCTAATAAAACTAATACTTTTATGTGGATGATCTCATTTTAATTGCTAAAACATATGATGGATTAAATTAACACTTGAAGGGGCTTGAAACCTTTTGCCTTGAGGTTGGGATGCAAGTGAACACTAGCAAAACCAAAGTGATGATCTTCTCTCTCAAAAGAAACAAGAAGACGCAGAACACTTTTGCCCGTTTGTTTCACGGAATTGACCAGGAATTGGCATTTCCGAATTCAGGAATTGTCGAATTCAGGGCCCGTTTGGTAGCAGGAATTCGACCGGAATTGGCATTATCTAATTTTGAATAATGCCAAATTCCATGTTTGGGTCCTTGAAAAAAAATGGAATTGGAATTCCGAAATTCTCATTTTGCCCCCAAAATGGGAATATCATCTTCCACCTAAATAGGTGGAATTGGAATTTCGAATTCCAATTCCAATTTTTACAAAAGCAAATTTAATATTTCGTGGGATCCGTGACTATAAAGATGTATATTATATTGCTATAAGGATGTATATATATACATGTGTGTATATACACACGTGTGTATATATGCATGTGTGTATATACACGTGTGTATATATACACATGTGTGTATATATACATACATGTATGTGTGTATATACACATATGTGTGTATATATACATACATGTATGTGTGTATATGTGTATATATGCACACATGTATGGTGTGTGTATATACACACGTGTGTATACACACATGTATGGTGTGTGTATATGTCTATATATATACACATGTATGGTGTGTGTATATGTGTGTATATACACACGTGTGTATATATGTGTATATATACACAAATGTGTGTATGTGTGTATATATATACACGTGTGTATATGTGTATACATGGATACACACTTGTATGTGTATATGTATGGTGTGTATATATGTGTATATGTATGTATATATACATAAATGTGTGTATATGTGTATACACACATGTGTGTATGTGTGTATATATATACACGTGTGTATATGTGTATACATGGATACACACTTGTATGTGTATATACACACGTGTGTATACACACACACACATGTATGTGTATAAAAACGTGTGTATGTGTGTATATGTACACAAATGTGTGTATATGTGTGTATGTGTGTGTATACACACACACGTGTGTATGTGTGTGTATGTGTATACATGTGTGTATATACACATATACACGTGTATATATATGCATGTGTATATACACGCACATGTATGTATGTATATATACACGTGTGCATGTGTGTATATATATACACACCATATTCAAAGAAATTAAAAATAAAGAATCAAAATTCCTTATGCATCTTCTCATTCATCTTCCGGGTGAACCAAACGGATCAGGCCATATTCTGGATTTCATTTTGAGGATAAGCATCTTCCTGAATTGACCACATCCATGATATGGTATTCCAGTACCCAAACGGGCCCTTAGTGTTTGTTTCCAAAATTAAAAATTGGAATAGGGTTATGCGAATTCTAATTTTGGGTCATTTTGAGCATTCCACAATTCCCCCTCAAACCTGGAATTGGAATTGAAAAGTGGAATTGGAATTGAGAGTATTATTTTGGGAAGGAAAATGCATTCTCATTTTTGTGTCAATAATGTATGTTATATTGCTATAAGGATGTATATATATACATGTGTGTATATATACATGTGTGTGTATATACACACGAGTGTATATACACACATGTATATATATAGTATATATACATGTATGTATATACACTCATACACTCGTGTGTATATGTGTGTATGTGTATATATATGCACAAATGTGTGTATATATGTGTATATATATACACAAATGTGTGTATATATGTGTATATATGTGTATATGTGTGTATACACACATGTGTGTATGTGTATATATATACACATGTATGTATATGTGTATACATGTGTATATACATACATGTATGTGTGTGTGTATATATATGTCTGTGTGTGTGTATATATACACATATGTGTATGTGTATATATACACATGTATATATATATATGTGTGTGTCTGTATATACACACATGTCTGTATATACATGTGTCTATATACACACATGTGTATATATACACACGTGTGTGTGTGTGTATACACACGTGTGTGTGTATGTGTGTATGTGTTTATATATACACATGTGTGTGTGTGTATATATATATATATATATACGTGTGTGTGTCTATACACATGTGTATATATATACGTGTGTGTATATATACACACGTGTGTATATACACATGTGTGTATATACACGTGTGTGTATATATGTGTGTATGTGTGCACGCGTGTGTGTATATACACACATGTGTGTGTATATGTGTATGTGTGCAACCATACACATATACACACAGAATTCCAATTCCAATTCCAGTTTTGTGGAACCAAACGCAGAATCTGCATCTTCTCAGTCATCTTCCAGGTGAACCAAACAGGACAAGCCCATATTCTAGAATTCATTTTGAGAATAGCAGAATTCCAGAATGGATTCAATTCCAGCATGCACAAATTCCGCGAAACAAACGGGCCCTTAGAGATAGTGAACGAGTACAAATATCAGGGGATTGATTTTCACAACAAACTCAGTTGGGAAACATGCAAAGAAAAAATAATTCAGGGAAGTTGGAAAGTGTTATATTCCTTACAAAATAGATGTAGGAATGTAGAGTTATGGGATTGGAAAACCAAGAAAATGCTTGAGGCTTGGTCTGCATCTTATGCTTTTACATATCCTGCACTCTCTTTCATCCGAATGATGGATCACGAAGTGTGATCCGCAACATTGATGCTAAAAATACATACACAACAAATCCATAAATGAATGATTGAAATGCTTTTTGGTTTGTTGGTCACACCGGCGATCCTTTACAGAGGTGAGATTTGGGGCAACAACATGTCAAATCAGAAATGGAGGCAAGTAGAAAGAATATAAAACCATCTAATCATCAGCAGCCTCAAAATTAAAATTGTTATCCCTTATGAGATCTTGGCAGAAACGGGTATCTTCCCATTAGAAGCTTCAGCAATGGTTCGGTTGTTAAGCTACTTAAAGACAACACAAAGTATGGAAAAACACCACTGGCATGAGTTGATTATGGAGGAAAAACTAGATAGAAGAAAGATCACGAGGATGAAGCAAAACGACAAATGGATGAAAAAATGGGATGTTAAAATACAAGAATGTCTGGATAACAATGAAGAAATAAAAAAGTTTGTGAGGGAATAATTCAGGAGTATCATATGGTCTAAGAAAAATGGGTGTAAAAAAGCCTACTATATCAAAGAATTTAACCCCACAGGAGACCATGAGGCAAAAGCATACATAGGAGCAAATATCAAATGGAGAGAAAAAATGTTTATTGTTCCGGAATATGGATCTATGATAGAGAAAAACAGTAGTCTTTATTTTTATTATTTCTAGAATTTATCTCAGTCTCAATATGTACTATAATATTGTTGAGATTAAATACATACGAATAATGCAGATTTATTATTATCGATTGCTTGTTGTAGTAATACAATTACCACTGTGATTGATTGATTATTAGCAAGCACCGATTATCGCATATATATATTACGGTGAGGTGGTGTGCTTACGTAGGGGCATGACCATACGTGGCTTATGCCACGTAGGGTCATGACCCTACGTAACCACACCGGTCGATAATAACATAAGCATACGAACCATGTCAATATGATAACACTAGTGGTTATCGTTATTAACATGGTGTCGATTCATTCCCATGTTAATAACGATAAACACATACGAACCATGTCAATATGATAACACTAGTGGTTATCGTTATTAACATGGTGTCGATTCATTCCCATGTTAATAACGATAAACACTAGTGTTATCATATTAACATGGCCTTGGTAATACTTCAACCATTGGTTCTTTACGAACTGTAGTCAATCTGCCATTCGGCAGTTAATAATACATTAAAAATAAATACATATATAACTGTAATCGTATTTGGAATAATATATATTCATTCTAGCATATATATGCACATGTATTAACTTGCTTATTTGATTCAATCTGAATGAAGCTATTTCTCAACACTCCCTCTTAGCAAAAGAGGATTTGAACAACTCTCTTTTGAGTTTCTTACACATGAATTATATTTCAGAGAAATGTAAGTTATTTGATCTCCGAAACTTCAGGACAACAATTGAATGAAGTCTATCAGATAACAACCTTGATCCTAGGATGACAATGAAGTCTCCAATATCACAGGTATTATAATTTTGGACACACACAGTCCATCTTGACATACAAAAATCATCATGACCTCCAACACATTTCGGGACAACAATCTAATGTAGTCTGTCATGATAATAAGTCGAGAATCTCAATATCATGATATCCGGCATAGTCAGGGACAGCAATTTAATGGAGTCAATCATGATATAATTGTTATCACAACACTAAGTGATAATATCACAACTTGAATATCAAGATATCAGGCACATTCTGAGACAACAACTTAATGTAGTCAATCTTGATAACAGGTCAGACTATTGTTGAGGGCGTCATCTTACAATAGCAACCTTACCCATATATCACATGAAAGATCGTCACCTTCCATGATATAACACACAAATGCAACATTGCAATATTTACATTATAATATTCATGAATATAAGATACATATGATTAAGATTCAAAAATCTCAACTATAATTTAGTCATACCAAGTTTACCTCTGAAGTATTATATTTTCAACTTGGCAAGGGGCTTGGTGAAAATGTCAACATTTTGTTCTTTAGTGCTGATGTATACCAATTTGATAACATCTCTGTCTACCATATCTCTTATATAATGGTAAGGAATTTCTATATGCTTGGATCGATTATGAAAAACTGGATTTACTAAAAGTTTGATGCAGCTTTGATTATCACAATGAATCACGGTGGGATTCAAGGGTTTCCCAAATAGTCCAACAAGTAACTTTCTCAGCCATACTGCTTCATGAGCTCCCATGGAAGCAGCCATATATTCAGCTTCAGTGAAACTTTGAGCGACTGCAAACTATTTCCTACTGAACCAAGATATCATAGCCGATCCAAGACTGAAACATCCTATAGTGCTTTTACAATCAATGGAACTACCTGCCCAATCAAAATCAGAATACCCTTGGAGTTGAATCTCAACATTCTCATACTTTAGACCAAGTCCAATAGACCTCACAAGTATCTCAGAATATGCTTAGCAGCCATTAAGTGAATCTTCTTAGGTTCGCACATGAAATGACTTAACACATTAATAGCATAACAAATATTAGGGCGAGTGTTTACCAAGTACATAAGAGATCCAATAATCTGTCTATAGTATGTAGGATATGTTGGTTCTAAATGTTTTGCTTCATTTTTAAGCTTATGAAGATTTGTTTCCATCGGAGTAGCTATTGGTTTACACTCCATCATTCCAAATTTGGTCAAGATGTCAATGGTGTACTTTCCTTGATTTAGGAAAATATAGTTCTCCTTTTGCCATACTTCTAGGCCTAGAAAATAGTGCAGAAGACCTAAATCCTTCATATCAAACTCAGCCACAAGATCTTGTTTGCATTTTGCAATAAGATTATCTTCGCCTATTATTAATAAGTCATCAACATAGAGAACCAGTATTAACATATCACCATCAGATATTTTGAAGTATATGTTAGGATATGCTATATTTTTGGAGCATCCTAGCTTGGAGAGATAGATGTCTATCCTTTCAAACCATGCCCTAGGGGCTAGCTTAAGACCGTAGGGAGCTTTCTTCAGTTTGCACACATGGAGATTTTTGTCATGTGTAGCAAAGCCTTCAGGTTTTTCTATACATACTTCTTCCTCAATTACACCATTCAAAAAAGTTGTTTTTACGTCCATTTGATGTATCTTCCATCCTTTAGATGCTGCAATGGCAATAATGGTTCTTACAGAAGTATATCAGGCAACTGGAGCAAATGTCTCTTCGTAATCAATTCTAGCCTTCTGAGAAAAGCCTCTGGCAACAAATCAGGCTTTGTGTTTTTCAATACTACCATCTGGTGCATATTTGATTTTGAATAACCATTTTGAAGAGACAACTAATTTGTCTTTTGGTCTAGGTACAATATCCCAAACATCATTTTTTAAGATAGATCAGTATTCCTCAATCATTACATCTTTCCAAGCTTGACATGATAAAGCCTCTTCAACATTTGATGGTTCATATTTTGTAAGCTCAGTCAGGAGTGCAACATAGCATGTTTGATTCCTTGTTTTCTTATTCTCTCTGAAGATTTCATTAGGTTCCACATTATTTTCTTCAATCATCTTTCTTGCCCATAGTGGCCTTTTTTTGTTGTTAGGAACTTCAGTATTCTCAAAATTAGATGATGGAGGTTCATGATCTTATATGATATTCTCCCTCTGATTCTCAATTGTATAATCGTCATCTACTTCTATGATTGGATCATCTTCTGCATCTTTATAAGCAGTGTTTTCTTCAAATTTTACATCTCTGCGGATTTCAATAGATCTTTATCCTGGAATATAGACTTTGTATCCTTTAGTGGTTTCACTATAGCCAACGAATATGCCTTTCTTCCTGGAAGGTTCTAGTTTGGTCCTCTTTTCCTTAGGAACATGAATGTATACAGGACAACCAAAGATTCTGAGATGGCTTAAGTCTGGTTTGTTCCCTGTAAATGCTTCTTCAGGTGTTATATTCTCTAAGATAGAATGAGGAAATCTATTTTGAATGTACACAGCTGTATTTGAGGCTTCAGCCCAGAATGAGATATGTATGTTTTGATCATGCATCATGGCTTTGGCGGCTTCAATGATAGTTATGTTTTTTCTTTCTGCTACTCCATTTTGTTGAGGATTATAAGGTACTCTACACTCCCTCTTGATCCCAACAGAAATGCAAAATTCTTTAAAGTTTTTGGAGATATATTCACCCCCATTATCTGATCTTAGGGTCTTTATTTTCTTCCCAATTTGATTTTCCACTAATGCTTTAAATTCTTTAAACTTCAATAATACTTCATTTGATTCTTTTAGTTTAAGGAAATATATCCAGGTTTTCCTAGAGTAATCATCAACAAAGATTACATAATACAAAAATCCCCCTAGTGAAGGTATTGACATTGGACCACATAAACCAATGTGGACAAGTTCTAGTACAACTTTTGATTTGTGTTCACTTGAAGGAAAAGACCCTTTTGAGTTCTTTCCTGGAGCACAACCTTTGCAAATTCCAGTATGTTCAATTGTCAAATGAGGTAAGCCTATAGTGATCTTTCCTATAGTAGGTAAAGCACTATACCGAAGATGACCTAACTTTTATGCCACATTTCAATACAATTTGATACTTCATGACTCTGAGCATGTTTTTTATCATTACATAGTTTGTATAATACTATAAATTACCATCTCTAGATCCTATAGAAATGGCATTCTTAATGTTAGAATTTTTAGGCCAAATTAGAACTTTATCTTCATGAAAGGTTACGCGATATCCTTGATCAGCTAGACCTGAAATAGAGACCAAGTTTCTCTTGATTCCTGGTACAAATAGAACATCTGTTAATTGCAATGTAACTCCAGTTCTTAGTTTAATTGAACAGGTCCTGATTCCTTTCACAGGATAGGTGGAAGTATCACCAATTGTGACCTCTTCAGTTGAGTTTCCTTCAAAAGTTTCAAATTGATCTCTGAAGCCAGTTATGTGCCTTGATGCTCCGCTATTGATTATCCATGTGGTCTTATTTGAATTTAGTTCACTTGATAAGGCTAAGAAATATAGAGAATTCTCCTTGTCTTTGACTTCAGCAATTGTTGCTTGAGTTTTCTTCCTTTCCGGACAGAACCTGTGAGTGTGACCAAACTAATCACATTTGTAGCATTGGATCTTAGAGAGATCTCTATTTTTGTAATGTTGTTTATGATTTCCTCTCTTTCGTTTAAAATTATTTTTTCCTTTGTTGTTTGAATTAGCATGTAATGCTTGAATTTCTCCATCTTTATTTGGACCTATCCCTCTTGAGATTAGTCGAGATTCTTCTTGAGTGCAATCATTTATGAGTTGATCAAACTTAGGTAGTGACGGTCGACCGCTAATGCATTGGATAAAAGATTCCCAAGAGATTGATAACCCTCTAAGGGCAATAAGGGAAAGTTATAGATCATCTACATCATTTCCAATAGTAGAAAATTGATCTTTCAATTCGGAAATTCTCAAAAAATATGATGCAATTGTTTCCCCTTTATTCATTTTGATATTCATGAGTTGCTGTTTTAGGGTAAGCAACCTGCTTGTATTGTTGATCTCATATGTAGTTTGGATGGTTTTGAATACTTCATAAGCCATTGTTAATTTGGCTATGGTTGAAAGAATGTGATCTTTAACAGCGTCAATAATTATCTTCTTAGCCTTGTTATTGCATCTTTTCCATGTTGTTTTCTCCAGTTCATCTTCGGGCATTCTTTTGTCTTCTTCTATATATGAATCCAATTCAAGTTCTTGAAGAATTGTTATTATTCGAATTTTCCATGAGACAAAGTTGGAGGCGCCTTCGAGTCTATCCTCCACTCTAACACCGTTCACCATGATTATACTTCTTTTAACTCTGAATGTAAATCTGATATTTTGAATCAAGAATTCACTATCTTTATTATTCTCTATCAATTTGGCTTTGATACCATGTTAAGGAATATGGATCTATGATAGAGAAAAACAGTAGTCTTTATTTTTATTATTTCCAGAATTCATCTGTCTCAATATGTACTATAATATTGCTGAGATTAAATACATATGAATAATGCAAATTTATTATTATCGAGTGCTTGTTGTAGTAATACAATTACCACTGTGATTAATTGATTATCAGCAAGCACCGATTATCTCATATATATATATATATATATATATTATGGTGAGGTGGTGTCATGACCCTACGTAACCACACCGGTCGATAATAACATAACCATACGAACCACGTTAATGCGATAACACTAGTGGTTATCGTTATTAACATGGTGTCGATTCATTCCCATGTTAATAACGATAACCATCGTTATTAACATGGTGTCGATTCATTCCCATGTTAATAACGATAACCACTAGTGTTATCGTATTAACATGGCCTTGGTAATACTTCAACCATCGTTTCTTTACGGACTGTGGGCGTTCTACCATTCGGCAGTTAATAATACATTAACAATAAATACATATATAAGTGTAATCATATTTGGAATTTTATATATAGATATATATATGGAATTTTATATATATATATATATATATATTCATTCTAGCATATATATGCACATGTATTAACTTGCTTATTTGATTCAATCCGAATGAAGCTATTTCTCAACACTTATAGCTTAACTGAGGACTAGTTCTCAGCATATGAGGTGTGAAAAAGGTAGATGGATTATACCTAAGGAAGAATGGGAAAAAAGGAATATGTCTATTCTGCAACAGGGGAGTGGTAGAGACAGAGCAACATTTTATCATGAAGTGCCCAGCATACAATGACATTTGTTCTAGCTATGTTGATATTTTAGAAGCGGACAATTTAAGTACTATATTTGAATAAACACAGCTAGACAAAACAGCAAACCTAGTGATAAAAATTCAGTGTCAAAGAACAGATTTAAAGAAGAATTTACAAAGTGTTTAAGGCCTTGGCACCCTATTCTGGGGTGTGTGCTACTTAGGGTGTCCCATAGGCTGCTTAGGCCTCATGGACGTTATTAAAATCTTTCATTCATTCATTTTATATCTCATATTTGAGGGAATTACAAATCTTCATTTCATGCCTTTTGACTGTTCATTTAATTTAATTAAACTTTAATATTATTTTTATTATTACTTTTTATCTAGGATACCGGGTTCGGCCCCCTAGCCCTCCAAACTAGCCATGGTTCGAACCGGTCCCGTTCGCCTGTGGGTCCGGTGTCATGTCCCCTTTCTAGAGTGGATATTAGAGACGGAGGAGTTGGCCTATCATTGGAGTCTCGTAGGCTAGCGGAGATGGATAGGGACTCATTCAGTGCACACAGTGATCGGATTTTGGCTTTACAAGCAGTTTGGAGCAGTTCCTTGATTTTAGGTGGCAGTTCCTACTTTTTAGGAGAATGTGACTACTTTCCGGGGTTGGCTTCCATGAGACCATTCCTTGGTTTCAGTTTCAGGAGATTTGGGTGTGTATCCTCGTTTCTAGGAGCATCCCTAGATTTTAGGGATGGGACTGTCAGTTGATCATTGATAACCGACATCAGTCACAGACAGGTGACAGTTCCAGTTTCAGGTTTCTGAGGTTAGTTGGGCATTTTGTGGCTATTTGGCATATATTTTTAATATATTTAAATATATCCTAAGTTAGCGTTTAATAATTAAAATAAGGTTGTCTATAGCCATTTTGGAGTAATAAGGGGTTTTTGGCCTCATCTGGATGCATATCCCTTGGTGTAATAGCTCGTTGGAAAGGTCTTGGACTTTTCTAAATATTTCTTTCTTGACTCAGATCCTTTCGGTGAACAGATTTCTTTATATTTGAAAAAAGGTCGTTTTCTATGCACTTGGC
>MU228196.1:481848-497895 GCA_018584345.1 Thuja plicata | reverse complement strand
CTGTCTCTTTATATATATATATATATATATATATATATATATATATATATATATATATATCTTCAAAACTCCAAAAAGAAACAAACCCCTTTCTGCACTTCTGTCTATTCTATAAGATCACCAAAAAATTACAAAAAACCTAGTTTATTAAATAAAAATTACAGCAGATCAGAAACAGGAATCCATCAGGGATCTTTCATCCAGACTGGGTTCGGACCAAAGGTGGCTGGTTCGAACCAAACCAGCCACAGTTCAGACCCGGGTGAAATGGGGTGGGCCACAATTGAACCAAGGTGGGCCCGCGGTCAAAATCAACGTCCAATCAGAATATTTTTGCAAATTTAATTGTTTTTCCACATCCACAATGCTAAAAAGTGGATTCTAAAGACTTGTGTTGGCTTCTAACTTTCATTTGTGGTGTGCAAATAGGTGGTTTAGCAAGAGTTTGGTTGTGCAAGGACTTGGAAGATTGATTTGTGGATCTTCATCAAGTGTTAGTGTTTCATTCGTACACGTTTGCAAGCTTCCAATGAGTGGAAGAGGTAAGTTTTTTTTTCATTTGATTTTGTTTTTGTTAAAAAAAAATAAAAAATAATTTCTCTTTCATTGTCCATAAGATCTACCTATTTTTTTCTAAATTTTCCATTCTCTTGTTTTTATTTTGAATATGTATAAAATTTCTTGCCATAGGAACTACAATGGCATTTACCTCTTCATCCGTAGGCAATAATGAACAAAGAATAGATCCAAATTCTAATTCTCCTTTGTAGAAATATGTTGATATTATAAGACCCCTTCCAGGAGGTGGTGCATTCTGTTGGAAATGTCAGGGTTGTGATGTAGAAAAGAATAGTTCATATCATCGGACGGTAGGCCATTTGTGTGGATTCCATGGAAGAGGAGTCATCAGATGCCCTGGAAAAAAAAATGCACCTATACCAAATGAAACAATATTAAAATATACTGTGGAGCATGAAGCAAAAGAAGAGAGAAGCACATAGACAAAATACAACCATTGGCACTAAAAATAGATCAAAGGGAATGCAGCCCCCCGCTACAAATATTGTGATAGAAGACCACCCCTTTTATACTACCGCAGTTGAGCCTGAAACTAAAACTCAAGCACCCATTACACGCAAAAGAAATGGACCATTGGAAACTTCATTTCAAAATGAGAGTCGGGATATTGCCGACATTGATGTAGCAAGATGCTCATATGCAAATAGGCTGCCTTTCAATGTTGTTCGCTCCCCATTCTAGAAGATGTTGAAAAGTGTCAATGAAGCTCCAAGAAGGTATAAGGGCCAACACCCATTACAAGCAAAAGAAATGGACCATTGGAAACTTCATTTCAAAATGAGAGTCGGGATATTGCCGACATTGATGTAGCAAGATGCTTATATGCAAATAGGCTGCCTTTCAATGTTGTTTGCTCCCCATTCTAGAAGAAGATGTTGAAAAGTGTCAATGAAGCTCCAAGAAGGTATAAGGGCCCCAATTATGAGAAAGTACGTACCAACTTGTTGGATAGAGAGGTCAAGAGGGTTGAGGATGCATTGAAGCCCATAAGGGATTCATGGATTGAGACAAGGGTATCGATTGTTTCAGATGAGTGGAAAGATGCAAGAAATCGTCCCTTGATCAATGTCATAGCAATGTCCCCTAAAGGGGCAATGTTTTTGACATCCGTGGATTGTGACAGGCAAGTTAAAGATGGGCCATTTATTGTTGATATTCTCATCTCTTCCATTGAGCAAGTGGGACCTAGAAACGTTGTCCAAGCCATAACAGACAACACAAAGAATTGTAGAGCTGCTGGTTTGTTGGTTGAAGAGTGATATCAGCATATCTTTTGGACACCTTGTGCAGTGCACTCACTCAATCTTATGCTACAAAAGATTGGGAACAAAATTGGGTGGATCAAAGAGGTGTATGCAGAGGCTGAGGATATCCAAATGTTCGCCACAAACCACCACATGACTCAAGGAATTCTCATAACATTCTTACATTTGGAGCTATTAAAGGTAAGTGAACTTGAACTTGAAGTAGTAATTTAATTTTAAAAAAAACAAATTAGTATTTTACATTTTTCTGATTTTTATAATTTGATTGTGTAATGTGTATTCTTTTTTAAAGTTTGTCTCTAATAGTTGTATTTTTTTTTGCTCTAATTTTTGTTACAAGTTGCTGAGACGCGTCTTGCATCAAACTTAATCATCTTGAGACCACTTGTGAAAGTGAAAATGGCACTTTGCAATATGGTGATCAGCAATAATTGGTCTATATGGAGGCAAAGCGACACTGAGTGGGCAACAACAATTAAGCAAAAGGATACTAGATGACTCATGGTGAGAACGTGTGCAGTATCGCCTTAAGTTCACCGAGCCCATTACGAGCGTGCTTCGCTACACTGACATGGATAGGCCTTGCCTTGGAGAGGTGTATGATGGCATAGACTCAATGCTTGAGAAGATGAAGCAAATCATAAATGAGAAAGAGCAAGATCCCAAGGAGACCTTCAAACAATTGCAAGCAATTGTTGTAAAATAATGGAACAAGATGAGCACTCCTCTACATTTGCTTGCCTATGCATTGACACCAAAATATTATAGAAAACAATATCTTGATATACCAAGAAGGCTGCCACCATATAGAGATTTAGAAGTGTCTGATGGGTACAAGGCAGCATTCCTTAGACTCTTTCCTGATGATGATATGCGAGATTTGATTACAGATGAGTTCATAGAGTTTGTGAATGCAAGAGGTCTAAGTAATGATGCTCTTCGTCATTGGTTTAGGAAAAATGCTCCTAGTTGGTTGTACCTCCATGGCCAAAAATTCAAATTGTTGCAGCCCCTTGCAATCAAAATTATATCGCAAGTTTTCTTTAAATAAATTTAGTTTACTTTGTCTTCATGAGTTGCCAGCAATTTTTATTTTATAAGATTAATAATTCTATTTTAATTGTTTACTTTGTCTTGTCTTCATAGGTTGCTAGTTCATCTACATCAGAAAGAATTTGGAGCACATATTCTTTCAGCCACTCAGTAAAGAGGAATAGGTTGCAATCAAAAAGAGTGGAGAACTTAGTATATGTGCATTCCAACTTGCGTCTCATCTCGCTTGCGTCTCATCTCGCACAAGCATAAAGAATACAAAGAAGGGGAGATGAAGATGTGAGATTTAAATGCAAAGCTTGCGGACTTGGATGCTTCCACTTCTCAGCTTGCAATTGCTGAATCGGACGAATTTGGCAGCGATAATGTTATTGGTGCAGCTGATCCCATTGGCCTTAGCACTATTTGTGAATCAACTAATGCCAAGGAAGAAGAAGATGAAGAACAAGAACAAAAAGAAGATGATGATGATGATGATGAAATGATTAATCCATTAGTTGAAACTTGAAACAATGATACTTGAACTTGATGTTATGATTTATCATTTGACATTTTACTATTTTGATGTTAAACTTGAAGTATATGATGCTATGATGGTATGATCATGATGCTATGATTAAAAGTTTATGGTGTTTTTGTTGTTTATATGATATTATGTGACATCCTAATCTTAATTCATGCTTACATGTTGCATAAATATAGATATATATAAATTTTATATGTTTTTGTACTAACGAACCCAAACGAAACCAAACCCCATTTCAAAATTTTGCCCTACCGTTGAACCAGTTCTTCAAACCCGAACTGGCAACATAGTTTTTTTATATTTTTATTTATTATTAAATCCCATTTCAGAAAGGGGACATTACACCTCATGCATATAGAAAACAGTCAGGCGTAGAATGTTTGAAAATCTATACCTACATAGAACTCAAGAATATGAAAAAATTACCATGCACAGAATATATATATATATATAGTATTGATAAAACAATGTTTCTTTCTTCTTTTTTTTAAACAGAACGAGGTGTTTGTAAAAAAATGTATATTGTAAAGATGTGATAAATTCAGTATCTCTAGGCCAAATTTTTGAAATATCTGTTTCTATCCGTAAGACACAGATATTTCAAAAATTTGGCCTAGAGATACTGAATTTATCAGATCTTTACAATATATATTTTTTTACAAACACCTCGTTCTGTTTAAAAAAGAAGAAGAAAGAAACATTGTTTTATCAATAGTAACAGAACGAGGTGTTTGTAAAAAAATGTATATTGTAAAGATCTGATAAATTCAGTATCTCTAGGCCAAATTTTTGAAATATCTGTTTCTATCCGTAAGACATACTAGAATTCATCAAACTGCTTGATTTTCATATTTGGTGCTTTTTCTAGGATCATATACTAAAAGAAAGATGCCATTTTACAAAATCCACTCGCCCTAGAGTTCAGAGACTGTGGATACTTCTTGACTTGGGCAGATAACAAGAGATACATACATGGATTCAGAAACTAATATAGATAACCAAAGAGCCTGATTGACAGAGTTTTATCATACATAAAAAGAGAGACCAACTGACAGAAATTTGAATTCACTAAAAAGTAAAAGAACGTTTCTTTTTTTCTTTTTTCTTTTTAATTTTAAAAAAAAAAGTAAAAGATTATGTATATTATCAAGTTTTAAAAATTCATATTCTCAATGCAAGATTTGCAAAGCAGGAATTCCCATCCATAATGCATTATAAAGTTTGCCAAGCCGCTCAATTTTCATATTTGATGCTTTTTTCAGGTAAACATGACTAGGAAAAAAATGTATTTACAAAATCTAGCCCCTCTTAGGGTTTCAATGACTGCATACTTCTTGACTTGGGTAAAGGGCAGGAGATGCATAGATGGGTTTCAAGAACCGATAGATGAACAAAGAGATTAACTGACAGGAAGTTTCATCATATATGAAAAAAAAATCTATTTAACATGGATATTAATTCACTTAGGATCAGAAATAAAATGTTTAGAGTGGGCATTGGTTAAAAAAATGGTATAATATTGAGGTTTTAAAATATAGTTATCTCTAGAATAATTTTTCCAACCATAAATTTCTATCCATATACATTTTAGGACACATAGCACTGCTCAGTTTTTGCCATCTTGGTGTAGGAGCATCTAGGGCGTAAGAGCAATGTTCCATCAACCAAAAACAAAATTCTTTAACAATTGTTTGTTTTGCAAGTGTTTTCTAAGTTTTCCAAATTGTTTGGTAGTGTGCATCAAGTTTCTGGCACTGCAAATTATAGCAATTATTTGTCAGCTTGAAACTTCATATATGTAGCAGTAGGCAAATTCAACATTCAGTTAGTTATGCAGGAACGAATTTTAAAGATCTTGTATTGTATTCTAGAACATGTCCCAATCTATTTTCATACAATCCTGATCAACACATTCATGTTACACATTTCAAGGAGCTTAACTGGACTATTCGTTGTATAAAAGTAGCTTCATGAATATAAGAGCAGTTACATTCAACATTCAGTGCTTTATGCAGGAACAAATTGCAAAGATCTTGTATTGCAGTCTCGAACATAAGCTCTATCAAGCATCCTCCACTTCCCAGTCCGTTTTCACACAATCTTGATCACCACATTCATGTTTGAACTATGCCCTAAGTATTTGAAACTTGTGCACTTCCAAATGTTGCCTACATTATGGGTCCGAGGAGGGGCCAAGTATGGAACTGCATTGAATTTAGAAACTTCTAGCTTGAGCTATATAAAGGATAGCGATTCTACACGTTACCAATGAATCTACACACTACCTTCAGGTGGTGCAACCATTCACAAGGCCAACTATTGATCAAATTGTTCATCTATGATGGTGTACTACATTTCCCTCTAATACACATCATTTCTACATCTATATAAGAGAAGCCTGATATGGCTTGAGGGCAGCAGTTTGCACCAGTTCTGGAACAGTCAGCTAATTGGCAAGTACTTGGAGAAGAAAGCAGATCAGGATATTGAGATCCCTAGGACATATTTTGTAAACAAAAGGCTGATTCCCAGCATGTATCTAAGCTCTTGAAGCTATTATTTGAGTCAATAAAATCCAATTCTTTGCGTAATTCATGTACTCCAATGTGTATTAAGTTTAAGTGTTTCATTTCTCTGCAAGGTTTGATAGTCCTTAATTGGACCCTCCAACCTTGACCCTGTTAATTTTCATATTTGGCACTTCTGTCAGGACAATATGCTAAAAGAAAGACATCATTTTACAAAATCCACTCCCCCTTTAAGGTGCAGGAGCTAACATACTTCTTGACTTGGGCTAATTCATGAACTAATAGAAATTTAGAAAAAGACAGAATGACATAGAGAGATACAAACTTATTATGGAAATATTTTTATCATCAACAACAATTAATGTATTTTTGTCATTTTCATTGAAATATTCTTTTCTTTGCTCTTTCAAAAATTATGCAATATACGTTCATATATTTGAAAGAAATTGATTATAACGAAGATTATTTGATTTTCAACTCCAAACAAATAAAAGCTAAGCAATGATTAACGAGTTTTTCATTGAAATTCTGAGAATTTAATTCATAAACTGAATTTGCAACAATCGAATTTCTAGATCAAACATACCAATAACAATGGACTGATTACTGTAAATGAATTTGTTTCAGATGTATGGCAGACCATAAACTGGAAGCTTTTTAGCATCAAAACCCTCAAGTGCTGCAATTTATATTTATTGACTTCTGATGTACTATCATCGATGAAAACTCTCCATATTTATTGCAAATTGCTGTATATAGACCCTTGAACTGTCTCCTTGCCTTTCACTGCAAATAAATTCACCACCAACCATGCTGTAACTCGAAACTGTAAAACTGAATTGATTCTGATGTGTCTCCTGGGGTTTCGTCCAGAAGATATCCTCCACAAGCATTTCGTCTTGAGAAGATCTTGCTTTTTGAGAACTAATTGCAGAGAGAATTCGATATAAAAATGGATAGATAGAATGAATTCCAAACCACCAATTGCTGACTTATATAAATAAATCATTCAGGCAAAAAGCTGTGATTTTCTCCTTTAAATCATGTCTTGGCGACTAAGGCAATTAATTACTTATGCCTTATTTAATAAAGTGGCCACCATGATGTACATTCTAGGAGAAATTAAATCATAACTTAAAATGGCCCCTTTTAATAATATGAAATGAATAACTAAGTGTCAAAACTTATAACTCAAGCTTTTTTGCTCCTTACACTTAATTATTTTCATTATTCCCTTATTATTCATTTTAATTTTCTAACCTCTGGGAATAGGTGAAGTTAGAAAATTCATCCTATTTAATTATCAAGCGGGAGGGGACATTACATTCATAAATGTTTCAAATTCAGAAGTCTTATAAATTTAAATTCCTATTGGTTGTGCCTAACCTATAGAGAATGATTCTTATCCCAAAACTCAGGCATCTCTTGTTTCTAATTTTGTTTTGATTGCACAGCAAAAAGACATATTTTCAAAACCTAAAGAAGAAAAGAGTGGAACAAGCTGTCAACTAGACAGACTGTTAAATTTTCACACACAAAACATCTACCATCATAAGAAAATCAAATTTGTGCACAATATTCCAAATATGCAAACCAAATAAAAAAAATCAATTAAAGATAACTGTCACCTGATGAGCTTCATGGACATCTGTCACAATTGGCAAATCAAAGGTGGTCTTAACCCTTTCTAATATCTGCACACAGAAAGAGGAAAGAAATCCAAAATTAACAAAGATGGCAACAATACTCAACACTATTCATATCCATGTGACATTTTCCTTCTAATATATACTGATCGATTTAATACCTTACCATTAAATTATTCATTTCTTGTTAAACCTTTATCACATCCATTAATGTTATTGATTTGGCAATGCTCTCATTTATGGTCAATAATAATAATGGCTACCATTACTTGTTAAAAAATTAGCACAAAAATGTAATAATAATGTAACTCCGGCCTACCATTACTTATTAAAAAAAGAAAAACAAATTGAAAAACAATAATTAATTGTTTTTCAAAAAGAAAAAGGTGAAGCTTGGAAGTAAATTTTAGAAAACTGTAAAAACTATACTAAAATAAATTTTAAATTAAAAAAAATGGCAACAATTACTTAACACTATTCATATCCATGTGACACTTTCCTTCTAATATATACTGATCAATTCAGCAATCACCTTACTATTACATTATTCATTTATTGTAAATTCTCTGTCAGATCTATTAATGTTATTGATCTTGCAGTGTCCCCATCTATGGTCAATTACAATAATGGCTACTTGTTAAATTTAGGGTTAGCACAAAAAGTGATAATACTGTAACCCTAGCCTACCATTACTAATTAAAAAATGAAAAATAAATTGAAAAACAATAATTATTGTTTTTCAAAAAGAGAAAAATGAAGCTTAGAAGTAAATTTAAGAAAACTGCAAAAACTAAACCAAATTACCTTGAATGGTGATTCTCCTTGATACAAAGTGCTTTAAACCCCACAATACCTACCCAGCAGTCATTAAGGAATAGGAATAGCACCTTCATGATGCTTGAATACTCTAAAATCTGGTAACCCTCAGTAATGAGTAGAAAATGAGTTTTGGACGACTGGGGAGGGCAATGTAGGAATTTATTTATGTTTGTGTTTTTTCCTTTGTAAGTGATTTTAAAGCCATTTTTTGGGGTTATCTATAATTAGTTTGTTTTCTCCCATGGATTTTATTAAATGTCATTTTTTAAAGTCCATCTCTTTAGAAACCCCTTGTTTGTACGGTCCTCCTAGGTTCACCTTTGGATTGTCTTGGGGCATGGCCACTCACCCTGAGTACATCTTAGACATATTTGGGTCAGATAGTCAAGCCTAGAACATGTCATCCATATTCAAGCTCATTCCAAACTAGAATCTGAACTCAGCCTAGAGTCTTAGATTACTATCTATTTTAATGCACTAATTTTACTTGTACAAGCTAAAACTTCTCAAGGAATTTTTAAGTTGTTGGATCATGTTTCAATGGGACATGGTTGAAAAGGTGTAGAATTCTTCCCACACCAATGTGTAATCAACAATATAAATAAGACCTTCCCTATCATTGCATCAAGTTATGTAAACCAAGAAATAAGAATGTGAATTTTTTAGTTCAATCATACTTCCCTCTCCTATGGTTCGCAGGTGTAGCGTCCTAAATTGTAAGCACTTACAATTTTGGTCCTTAGCTAGGCCCTATTTTAGTGTCCAAGGCTTCCATGCCTATTATGCTCGATCATGTTTTGATTTTGCGCACATTTCTAGAATCCTCATTTCAAAATTGACCCCAACATAAATCTAAGTCCCTTTTGCCTCGTAAAAGGCGACCTGGAGTGTAAGGGGCAACCTTGGGAGTTGCCCCTTACATGGCAAAAGGGGCCCAAAATTAAATTGGAGGTTAGTCTTTTGATTTTGAGTGGGATTTCAGATCCTTGTCGGCCTCCTTCGAGATTTGAGCACCAAAATGGCTGGGAGACGTATAAGTACAAGGCTAACTCCCTCATTTTGGGATCCATCTTGAAGAAATCACACGAATTCAAATCCAATCCAAGACATTGCCATTCAAGCCACTCAAGCTACTCAGATCTAGTCTCAAAATTTGTCTATCAATTTGTTATCTGCCTATATCTACAAATTTGTCTTCATTGCATCCTATCTCATACTACTTCCTTCATTTCTTTATTCCAAATTGCATTGATCATTCATTTCAATGCTTGAGTTCCCTTAAGCCTAGCGGGTACTTTCCCCTTCCTAATGTAATGAGAGAGAGATGGAGTTTGGGATGTGATGCTTCCTAGTTTGATTTACCATCCTAGTGAACATTCATCCCATAACCTATTCATCATTCCCATTTCTTTTTTTTCTTTCATCACATTTTGGTGAACCCGACGTCCTTACATTTCCATTCCGGTTTGGTGTTTAGATCAGATTTGCATTAAATTTTGAATGATTAGAATTTATTTCATGCATTTCCTTAGCTTTTATGTGCAATCATTATGATACATTAAGTCTTGTTTTGCATGATCTCTATCTTTCTATTTGAGATCTAATTTACATTTACTTCTTAAAATGTTTAAATGATCAATTGATTACTGGTTTGCATTATTTAGACATCTCTTTCTTCCATTGCTTTGTGTACGAGTGTTATAACCTTGAGCCCTACATATAACATACCTATGAGAAGAAGTTGTAGACTTATGAGTTCCTTTAAGGATGTTGATCCTAAGTCCTTTAATGCATTCCATAGGAATATAGACAATACCTCTATGCCTATTAATGACATACCTACTGTTGTTGAGAATTCCTCTTCCCATTCTTCTCATGATGAGGATGAATCCTTAAGAGTCTCTCCTACCCAAGTGCAAAAACTTTCTCATGATTACGAAAAGCTTGAACAACAGTTAGGTCAAGAACATTCTAATAGTGAGGCAATCCCCTTGGTAAAAGGATTGAGGAAGTTAATTCACAATGATGAACATACTATTGATTAATTGTGTGGCATATCCCATCTTATTGATGACAGTCTCAAGACTATGAAGTGTTGTACTCAAGATCTTAATCTTTCTAATCACAATAGCAATGTACCTATATAGTCCATCTAACATGGTTACATCTATTCAAAATGTCAATCCTACACATGTTACTCTTGGAAGTATTCCTACTCCTATCATAACCCAATCCAAATTCAATATTTCTACTTGTGACATTGCTAGCCCTTTATCCCATGATATCATTCATGGCATTATCCCTAAATACATGGAAATACCTCACTTGGAGACATATAATGGAAAAGGTGATCCCTTGACTCGTGAAAACATTTCAAACCTTGTGTAGTGACTTCCTAATGATCATAGACTTATGGCTACATTGTTTACTAGAACATTTAAAGATAAGGTCTTACAATGGTTTTGTTCTTTGCCCACTTATTCTATTGACTCATTTCAAAAACTTGCTAATGCTTTCATGCAACAGTTTCAAAATAATATTGCTCCTCAAATTTCTTTAAGTGATTTGATTCATTGTCAACAAGGTGTTAAGGAAAAAGTGACTGATTTTATTGGTAGATTTAAACATTTGCATGCTCAAGTTTCTTTTCCTATGCCTGGTATGTATATTCAACGTATTTTCATTTCTAATTTGCAAAAAGACATTAGAGATAAGTTATTGTTTTCTGAGTTTACATCTCTTACCCAATTATGTGTAGTGCTTCATAATTATCAACTTCACGTAAGCCAGTTTGAGTTATCCACTCCAATGGCTCTGGTTAATAAGAGTAATGCCTCTCAGCAATCATCCAAAAAGTTCCAAAAGCCCAACAAAGGTTTCATCAAGATCAACAATTATTCCAACAATGTTGTTGCACAAGTGGCAGTTGCATCAGGTGTAGCTCTTTTGTCAACTGTGTTTAAACCATCTCGTACTTTTACATCTCTTTTTGAATCTGTGCATAATGTTATGTTGAAGTTGCTTAATGCTAATGTTTTGAAAATTCCTCCTGTCAAACCAATTGACCCTTCCAAACTATTGCCAGTTTCCCATGATCCCAAAGCCTTTTGTCAATACCGTTGTCATCTTGGCCATGATACTGAGAAGTGTTTCTATTTGAAGACTATTAACCAAGGCCTCGTAGCTAAAAATACCATCACTGTTGAGGGTGTGAATGATAAAGGAAACAAATCGATTGCACCCCTTAACCAAAATTTGCAAATCTACACCAATCCTTTGACTTCCCATTCTACTAATATAATTGAGCCTACCACATTGCCTTCTTCAACCAATGTTGTTGTGCCTCACAAACCCATCACCATGGATCCTGATAATATGTGTAGTGTGGCCAACAGTGTTGTTGATCTCATCAATCAATCCAAACCTGAACCGAAACCTAAACAAAAACTTTGCATTACATTTGATCCTAAGGAGACTTTTAAGGCGCTCGATGGTCCTCTTTATATTTCTGCAAACATTAATGATAAGTTCTCTCGAGGAGTGCTTATTGATCCTAGTTGCATGGTGAATGTTATAACTGAGCAACATCTTTACACAAGACAATTTCATCAAGACTCCTATGATAAATCAAATGTAATGATTAAGACTTTTAATGGTTTTACTTGTCCTACCCATGGTTCCATCACTTTTCCCATTGAAGTTGGTAAGAAATGCTTAGATGTCACCTTTGTTGTCATCCCAACTTCTAATCAATTCCAAGCAAGACTTGGCCTTCCTGGGCTCACTTCCATGAAAGCTATTGTCTCTCCTATCCATAAGTGTTTGAAATTTCCCCATAATGGAGAAATCATCACAATCAACCTTAGTCTTTATCAACCTTTAGTGAGTCGTGGAAATTTTGATGACCTTGACTTCTATTGGTCTACCATGCCTCAACCATTACAATCTCGCCAAGATCATCTCTTATCTTACCAAAAACTCAAAGCCCAAAAGATTTTTGAATTGAGCATTCCTAAGGATATCCCATCTCCTTGTCTCGGGCCCAGACACCTTCCCACACCTCCAATTCCTCCTACCTATACTTCCGCTCAACCTCCTATATCCTACAAGTATTATGCATCCTCTATCTCTCAACTTAGTGAGGTGCCTTCCATTCTTCCTCTTGAGAAAAAAAAGGAGCCGATGTTGGTTGATCCTAAACCTTCTCAAATATCAAGCAAAACCAAACACAAGCGCTCTACTTGTGACTGTTGTCGTAGACGCTATGCTAGAACCTGTGAGCTAGCTTCCCAAACCATTTGATTCCCTATGACCAACCTATGCATGGCCTAAGGGACAAAGTTAATCTAAAGAAAATTAAATTGTCTAAACATTATGATTGTTCTTTTCATATTAAAGATCCTATTCTAATTAATTTAGATGGTGAAGATACTCTTGAAGATGATAACAATGTTAATGATGCAAATAATGTTGATCCTAACAATCCGGATGACATAAATCATGAATTACCTGCAAGGAATTTTGAAATTTTATCCCTAACTCCTTATGAGTCTATGACAAACAAAGTGATTCATCATTACAGCATGGTCCTTGTTTGGAACTTGCAATAGCTCCATCTGTTGTGCTTGACGTTGCACCTCTTGTGTTGTCCTCCTTCGCTAAGCAATGATAACCGAGATGGGGGGGGTAGACAATAGACTTGACTAGCTCCTATTGTGCGGTGGACTCTTTTATGTGTTTGCTTGTTTGTAATGTGCTTCCCCCGTGATGTGGTGCTTATGTGTAGATTTTTATAGACAACCCTTGTTGCTTCGTTGGCGCAAGGTGATAAAGGGATCGAACCAATCATGACATTCTTCTATATGTATCTCAATTCTTCTATATGTTGTCGTGCATGTGCTATCGTATCTCTCTTCTACCGTTACTCCAATGTGTCAGGCTCTTTGTGATTTAGACTCATTATTTGCAAGGCTTTACTGGACTGATAAATGTGCTCCATCATGACTGATTTGTCGGCAATGTTGCATGAAACGCAAGGTTGTACGAATTTTTACATATTTTAGTATTTCTCTCTTCAAAAATTCTGAATTGCTATGATCGCTTGGCTGTATTTTTCTCTTCATATTATGGTCCTTTACAAACACTTTAAAATTGCTCTTATCAATTTCAACAGTTGGTAGGCAGCCATTTTCTACCTGAAACATACTTGAACCAGTATTGCTTATGTTGTTGATTTAGTCTCCAGATTTATCCCAGGTCGAGTGAAACCTTGTATAAAGGAAACTAGGAATATTTTGATAATGTTTAGAATACATATTATCTTGGTGGTGAGTAGAGTGCAGATAGTGGCCCTTTAGATGGTTCAATTATTTAGATCAGGTGGATAATGTAGATTGTAGGAAACTCCACTTCCAGATTTCTCTAGCACTTGAGTTTGTAGCAGTGTTTTAGCAGAGTAAAAATCAAGCAATTATTACATGCTCAATTACCAAAGCTGAGTACTAAGGCATTGGTACTGCTGAACACAAGTTAGATTGGATTCAAAATGACTTCTAATAGTTGGATTTATGGTAGCAGTAACCTGTAATCCACTATTTGTTTTCTGTAGCCTTGACAGCTTGGATGGCAAATTTTGTTAAAGGTTTGCCAGAAAGCATAAACTGGTCAGAACTTGTCCATCAGATGTACAATATGTTGAATTTATGGTAGCAGTAACCTGTAATCTACTATTTGTCCTCTGTAGCCTTGAGAGCTTGGATGGCAGATTTTTCTGAAGGTTAGCCAGCAAGCATAAACTGGTCAGAAATTGTCCATCAGATGTATACTAGGAAAAATTTTAATATTGAACGTAGAACTAAAATTTTTACATAACTTTTGACTCGAATTGACCAGTAGTTTAAAGATAACTTTTTTGTAGACCGATCAAAATTAAAGAATAATTATCTTTGATAACCTCATTGGTCTACAAGAATGGCTTGTTAGTTTTGATGAGCTTCATCCTGCTGCTTTATCTCATTTTTGAAAGATAAGATACAAATTACTCTAAGGCTCCAAGAAACAGTTTAATAATATTTATTATTTAATTTCCATTGCTTCTTTGATGACTTGGCTATTTGGGTGTGTACCAAGCTTTCACTGCTTTGGAAGTACATACTGTCTCCTAGAAATGGAGCATAATTTGAGATGCCAGAGGGATCTCCGATATGCTCTTGTACATTTTATTCAAGTTGTAACATATGATCTGATTTTTCTACCATAAAAATAAGATTATCACTTCAACTAGTACAAGGGGTCAATCAATGTGAAATTTGACACCAGCTAGGAGATTGCCTATGTAATATGTTAAAAGGTAAAAGTAGTTTTTCAGGAAACCACCAAGCAAGACATCGCAATGGGCAGGGTCCCTTCCAATTGACCAATGAAAGAACCAATTTCCAAAATAATTTAAAGCATTGTACAGAAAGGACGTAACAATTACTACTTAAGGTTGTCAATCTTGCAGTATGGATTTGACATAAAAACAAAACAAACTATTACCTTCAACCCTAATTTAAAGCATTGTACAGAAAGGACGTAACAATTACTACTTAAGGTTGTCAATCTTGCAGTATGGATTTGACATAAAAACAAAACAAACTATTACCTTCAACCCTTCCTCTAGACCAGGGCCACGAAATGACTTGGCTGATGTCCTATTAGCTTTATCAAAACTCGATTTGAAAACTAATTGCAATCCCAACCTGACCAAAAACAAACTTTACATTGAGATTTCTAATATAAAAACATATAATCTCCTTTCATATTAATTTAAATAGACATATATGTTACGGTATCAAATACTTACCTTTCAGTGACAGACTTAATTTGTCTAGCCATTTTCAGAATATGGTCCTCTGATTCTATTACATTTGGTCCTGCAAGCAGAAAGAAGGGTTCTGCTCCCTATTGACAGTTCAATAAAACATCAGATATGTCCAGACAATCATAAATCATTTGCACAGAAATCACAAGGTTGTCAAGTTTCAAATTTTGCCAACCTCAATGTAGAAATAAATAGAACAAAATCTTTTGATTCTCTCTTCTTGCTTTTAATTTTTGATACAGCTGTTACTTTGTGCACTGTTAAAGTCAGTCATATTCAAGAATAGTGACTAAATATAATGCTTCTAGAAATGGATCCCCAGCTTAATCCTCTTTGATTTTCAATTAATAATGTTGAGGTTCTGATCTTAGTAGCTACATTAATTTGTGTTGCCTGACTTTAAGTCACCCATTTTTTTGACAATGTCATGTGGTCTTGTCCAGTTTGGTGTCTAGATCTAAGTCTTCCCTAGGATAGGAAGTCTTTGCCGAGTTCCCTTTCATTTTCCTTCATGTTTTAGCCGGGTGGGTTGTTTTCAAGGTCTCATTATTTTGGGTAGGTTGTAGATCCTAACTCGGCAAAGATTTGTGCTCCAATCGATGTTCTTTCTCAGGCAGAGTGAAGATTTCAAGTCATGATCTCCAAGCACCTTCAAGGAATCAAAAGAAAGTTTTTCATGTGATTGGTATTATAACGGAATTGGCATTAAATCATTCAGATTTTACTTCATATGACAGTGTGAACAATCCATTTGTGGTAGAGAAATAAA
>MU228196.1:465446-480167 GCA_018584345.1 Thuja plicata | reverse complement strand
ACCTACCAATTCAGAGAAAAGCCAGTAATCAGAGAACGGCTTTTCAACTGTTGTAATCAGATATTGTTCATAACTTGGGCACTAAGAGTCATATTCCTAAGAAGTAAGAAAGGACAAATCTGTTTACTAACAATTTGCATACTACATTGGAGTTGGAGAAGATAGCTTCAACAGAGCATGTACCAGTTCTAAACTAGTTCTCCCCCACAGTATTTTAGTGGATATGAAGAAATAGAAAAAACAAGTTTAATCTCTTGAACTAATTGACTCAAAGTATGTTTTGAAATGTATTTTGCTCATTTTTTTAAAATGATAACAAATTTTTTGACAATGATTACCTATATAATTTATAACAGGCTAGGGAACAAAGGGGAAATATTGTCATGTCCCTCACATAAGATAGGCAATCCTCATGAGAAAATGGGGCAATCCTCATGAGACAATTGTCTTATTTAAGACTTCATGATTTTCTCAAAACAAAACTTCACCCAGTGTACACAATAACAGCAAGAGAATAATATTGTATGGTCGGCAGCAATTAAAACTAACTAGGCCGATCCCTTAATAATAGACAAGGGTTAAGAAAGGCTGATTCATAATAAATGGCAGTAATTAGTCAATTAAGCTGACACAAGGGTTAACAAGGCTGATTCATAATAATTAGCAGTGGTTAATTAATTAAGCCAAACCCAATAAAGAATCGATTATGAGGGGATATAATTAAACTAACAAAGGGTACCGATCTGAAAGAGGTGCAACTGCAGAGATGAAGAGGTGCTGAGGGATCAGGGAAGAGACGTGCCTCTTTCGTCCTAAGGTAGAAGGTATAAAGGTCTCAAGGATCAACTCGAAGAGGAGCATTAATCTAAGCAACGTAAATATAGAAGACAAGTAGCAGACAGCCATCGAGCAGAATATTACTTATAACAGATCAGAATGCAATAACACTTTCAGTTATTGTGGTATGACAGAATAATTATACTGCTGATGCTATTTGAATGGATGTGGATATCGATATTTTATTGCAGACTTTATCTCTGATATATTTATAATATATATGTGCTTGGAATAGACATATGCAATGTAAATGAATGTTTTAATCTATACAATTGAGAATACCATATACCTGCAATAATAAACCATTTTAGGAAGGAGAAGTGCAAGGAGGGGGGACGATGAGGCCTCACTAGGTACACCACCTCATGAGATCAGTTAAGGACTGCATGAGGCCAAGGGGGACAGATATTCCGCTCTTGGGTCTAGGATCGAGTTAAGGGCAATCTACCCTCTGAACCTATATGGGTTAGTTATTGAGGTATCTAAGAAATGGATCCTCAATCATATGAGGAGAGAGATAGTGTGATGGAGGTGAATGGCGTACACGCTCTACAGGGTACGCCACCTCATGAGCTTGGTTGCGACCATGAGGCCAAGGGGGGCAGGGTTTCCATTCTTGGGCCTAGGGCCGGAGATAATTAGGGCACCTCATCATGTCTTTCCTACCTCAACCCTCATTATGTGCTCTAAGTGTATTTCTCTTAACCCTAATGAATGTATTACATGTATTATGATTATATTATTAACTAATTTGGTTGCAGATGCCAAGACATGTTTATCTTATCTTATTTCTAGGTTAGGGTTATATCTCTAACCATATTGTGTTCCTTGTTTCATTTGGATTTTGTGAATTTAAGGCAGAATCCAAGGCAATCCAAGAAAGGTACATTACAATTGGCATTAGAGCATCATCCTGCCAACCTGAGGGATAGAGAATATTTGATGCAACTGAGTCAACGAGCTTTTAAGGGCTCTACTAAGGGAAAAGAAGATTATAAACCAAAAAAACACAAAGAAAACTTAAAGGAGCATCAATTGAGGGCCTATACGGAAACGAATGAACAAACAATCCAAGCCTTGTTCCACCTTCAAAATATAAACAATACCCTTAAACCCAGCCAAAGACATGAAAGGGAGGTCACCCTAGCCAATCCAAAAGTGACAACACGACAATAATAGGGTCAAACCCAAGAACAAATGGACCTCCTTTGTTAACTAGGGTAGGGTCAACAAGGGAAAGCGAAGAAATCAACAATCCTAATTTAAGGGACCTTGCCCAAGAATATGCAAGGCTGGACCCCAATGTCAAATGAAGCATATCCTTCACAACATATTGTAAGGCAGGAAAAAAAAAATTTCATAAAAGGGGGAGCAACCAAGCCAACAATGATTTACAACACAAGATAGGGAAATTGACCATCCCCAACTTTGATGGATCGGGGAAAACCACAGCTCATGCCTCTAGATTAAAAAATTAGAAACATACCTAACCCTTTGTCCCACGACAGAAAGGGAAGCCATTACATTTGCCATACTACATCTAGAAGGGAGGGCACATGATTAGTGGCATCATGGCCTAAAGACTCAAGACCGTAAGAGTATAAAGACATGATATTTTCAAAAAGAAACTTATTGAAAGATTAGTCACCCCCAGTACCAGCTATCAACCCCAAATAGATGCCCAAACTGAAATTGTCAATAAATAGCTAGAAGGATATTTGAGAAATTATATCATCAAGCAGCAAAATGGATGGATCAAATGGCTACACTTAGGAGAATATTGCTACAATACCACTCACCATATGTCTATAGGGATGAGTACCTTCAAAGCTTCGTACGGGTATGAGGCCACATCCTTTGGATTCTTGATCCACTCAGAAAGTTGTGTGCCAAAAGCCAAAGACTTCATACAACAAGATGTGGATATCATGAATTCACTCAGAGATAACTTATACCAAGCACAAAATCAGCAAAAGGTTTATGCAGACAGGAAAAGAATGGAACGAACATTCGAGGCCGAGGATTTGTTCTTTCTAAGGCTGCAACCATGTAAGCAATCATCCATTAAGGTAAGCGGGGCGGAGAAACTTAAGTTCAAATTTTATGGGCCATACAAAATCTTGAAAAGGGTAGGAGAAGTTGCTTATGAATTGGAGCTGCCCATTAATAGCATAATTCACAATGTATTCCACGTCTCTCGCTTCAAGAAAGTATTAGGGCAACACATCACCCCGTTTCCAGAGCAGCCACTACTAGATAATGAGGGCAAGTTGATTTTAGAGCCAAAGATTATCCTTAATGTAAGAGAAAAGAGGTGAAGAAACAAAACCATCAAGGAATACCTAGTCAAATGGAAGGGTCTACCTATGGAACATTCAACTTGGGAAGGAGCAAAAATATTTGAGCACCAAAACCCTAAATTGCTTGAGGACAAGCAGAATTTGAGAGGGGAAACCACTCTCAAACATGTTGATGATATATATACATGAAATATAACTTAAAGTATAAAATTCCTTTCTTATACTTAAATTTTATATTTCATGTATATATTCTAATGAAGAGAATGAGACTAACTTGAAGACAAAGATGGGAAGTTAAATGTTACATTTCATGTATATTCTGGAGTCATAAACTAAAACAGCATTAAAGTTGAGACTTACAAAAAAAAAACAATTTGGCCGAGTCTGAGCATCAAGACTCACTTGAACTCGGTAAGTCTGGTGAGCCTCGCCTAGACTCAGCCAATTCCAACTCCAGGTGCACGAGACTCGTGCAGGGTCGCAGAACTCGGGACTCACTGAGCCTTAGAAAGTCTCAAAACTATGAATAATAGCTTAAGTTGTCTCATTCATTATGATGTGGACACTTCGTATTAGGTAATTTATTCTTGCCTTAGGGTTTACCCTAGGGTTTCATTCATCCTTTTCATAAGAATTCATTCAATCCTTTGTAACATAATCTCCCAAACCAACCTCCACCAACCTCCCAAACCAACTCCCAAACGCAAAGAGTAGACAGCCTGCAAAAACAAGCCCACCACAAAGATGATGCAAAACAGAAATCATCACTGGTGAGAACCAAATCCCAAACTTTAACCAACACCAAGTTCATATTTTGGCTAAATCGAGTATAGATCAAAGTCTGACCAAAATAGAAACATTATTGCATAGATCTGTAAAATACCTTTGCAACACTTCAAACAAAGTCCTATGACAAGTTATGAGCTATAGAAGATTGTGCGTCAAATATCCTTTATGTCTATCAAATGGACATAAATTTGATTTGGATGTTTCAAGGCCTACATGAAAGAATGTGGAAAATCACAAACTAAAATCTCTACAAAATTTTTTAAGGAATTCAAATATGTGATCAAGTCTAGAAAACAAGAAATCCCCACCACAAAAAGTTTTCAAGAATTCCATATCCACCACCTAAAAACTTTGCTGCATTAACTTGATAAATTTATTCTTCTCTCTAGAGAAGTGACCCCTAAATAAAAGAATTTGTTACCAAATGTCCTCTAGAGTTGTCACCAAGCCTCTATGCACCAAGTTGAAGTAAAGGACAGTTTGATGGGCTCTGCAACCTAGGCTCTAAACATTGTGAGAATTAAGTGCAAAGTCCCAAAATTGAAGAAAAAGAAACCTCCACATAAGCAATATCAACATAACACAATCACATGGAAAATACCTTCTAGGGCACCCAAACACGATATACTTAATATAGGTGGAGGCATAGCCCAATATTGATAACCCTACTACTATGGCATAGGGAGAGTCAACCCCCTGTAAACTGCATCCCAGCATATCCCCAAGGAATACCAAAACAGTAGTAACTCAATGGACACTAATTAAATGGATTTTATTTACTCTAACAGCAACACTCACAACTTGTTATCAAGGAGGTTGATAAAGCAGGCTAACAAAATGGACATATGCTTTAATAACATCCCCCATGAACAGATGATTGCGTCAAAGGATTGTTGATGAGAAAGACTTCGACAAAATCCACAATAACAGAATGAATTGGAATTGTATTCAATATATATTACGACCTCCAGCCAATGTCTTCATTTAGCAAAAGAAATGCTTCAGCAAAGCAATTGTGAAGGAGGTTGCAGTGAACTGTCCCATGTGGAACAGCTGTTCTCATCTATGAATAGGGACAAGTTTAGGCACCTGCTGTAAGGACATGGAGGAAACATGAATTAATAAAATAAAATTGGCAATGGACAAATTCTAGAGAAAATGTATATTTAAGAAAAAATTGCAGAAGCAAGCTAGAGCTACTTCGGAGGTAATTAGAGAAGACAGTTATTCAGTACCATAAGGATTGGGATACTTCAAGGTATGGAGGAGATGTTTCATGTGAATACCAGAAAGGAGACGAAACCCACAAGCTGTTGAGTGCATTTGAAATCATGATAGAGAGCCTTGGGGTCAATTTGAACATCTGTTTGGCCAGCACTGAATCATTGGACAGATAGTAATAATAGTTAGGCACTCTGACTTCACCAGGTTGGTTAAGAAAACTCCAAATCTTCAGTAACCTATTACCCCATTTATGCAATGTGATGGAATGCACACCTGACCAAGTTGTTTTGTTTATTGGCATACAGTACATCAATTCTCGTGTAAATGGATGTATCACTTCCTAACCAGCATCCCTAGTAAATCTTGTTTGACTTCACCATAACTTGTGCAAAGTACAGTTCAAGTATCAGTATCTTTCCCGAAATTTACATGTCAGTCATTGTGCTCTTTATAACTACACCACCCAGTATTGGCAACCTTGTAATTTTTGCATTTACAACAATCTGAGATCTGTAACGCTTATGGTGAAAGGATTATATGGTCACTGGCAAGCATACCACACATTGTGAACTGAGTTTCATATTATTGGATTGTTGTATTTTGTAAAGATACTGCGCACTACTTAATTAAAACCAAAAGCAGGTTTCAAACAGGTTTTAAAGCATATAAACATCAAAACCAAAAATATACATATTAACAAGTTAGAGAAGCATTATAAGTAACATGCTAATGAAAATGACTCTTCATATGATATGTTCCACATTTATAGTTTAAAATGACCTGACAGACAAAGCTAGATGCAAGTCAGGATATATTTGATAGAAAAGGTATCCATTGGTCGTGACTTCTAAGTTATCCCATAAAGAGAACTTACAAAATCAACAAAAAATAATAACAAAATTTGTCTATGTGCCTATTGTTGAGCAGTAAGCATGGGCCACTTACAACAACCATTGAATGTGCTGGTAACATAACAGACAAGGCTGAATGCATTTCTTAGGCGAATTCGATGGAATACATAGCCTTTGGTTGTGACAAGTAAACCAAGGGTTTTCCCTTAATAAAATTCACCATATCAACAAGAAAAAATGAAAAAGGAAACTAGTCTAAATGCCTATGGTTGACTGCTAATCAGAGACTACTTAACAAGTGTGATGATAATCAAATGGATGAAGCTGGACACAAATTGGGGATGAATTTGATGGGTGTGGTGGTAAAACAACAACAGATGAAGCTGAATGCATGTCCAAGGCCAATTTGATGGAAATGATACCCTTTGGTTATGACAACTAAGCTGAGGATTTATCCTTTCAGAAGAATTCATGAACTCTATGAAAAAAAATAAAAAATTAATCTCAATGCCTATATTTGAGTGCTAACCAGGCACCACTTACTGAGTGCAATAGTGATCCAATGGATGAAGCTGGGTGCAAATTGGGATGAATTTGATGAAAGACATACCACGTGGTTATGACAATTAAGCCACCAAATCAACAAAATCAAAATAGAAATTTGTCTACATGTCTATCGTCGAGTGGTAAGAAAGGTTCACTTACAACAAAATGGATATATTGCCTATCAAAACAAAATACATCTTGCTAAATGGTTACCATGCACTCGGGATCTCACCAAATAGTCATATTGATACAGTGATGAATTGCAAAATTATGAATTATGTATATCCCAATTCTAAAATTAGGAATACATGTGTAGCCAAATTCCTCCGAATTGCAATAAACACAGTGGAATGTAATTAAAACATTGTAAAACACAACAAGATAGTTATGCCCTCAGATATGTGACTTAATGTCAACTTGAAGGTGACAGATTCATATTAGCAACGAATCCCAAGTTCAAAACCCTGAAGTGAATGTCGATTTAGGCCAGATGCAAGTTCTCAGAGAATTAGACAGAAAATATATTAAGTTCTACTTAGCTAAAGAACAGATTTAAGCAGCATTTCTCAAAAAGGTATAGCAGAACTACACCAAGAATTTCTAGTTCTCCAGGGCAATTCAAGATGTATAGTAAAATGGTGTTTATGAACAGAAGTCAGGTAAGATCCACATAAATTTTTAAGATGAAATGTACTACTCGGCAATGCTTTCATCAGACGATACGAGTGAGCTAAAATTTCCTGTAATGTATTATAAATTATCAAAGAGTGACCACAATTTATCATTCAGAAATAAAGCAACTAGATATTTGCAAGGTGAGTAATCTTCATACCTTGAGTTGGTTGTATAACGCTGAAGGAGCAGGGGAAGCTGAAGCCATCCTTGATCTGATTTGAGATCTAATTATTTTCTGCTGCAACAGATAATGCAATGCAACACAGTGCAACGGTCAATTTCTAGTTCTCTCTAGTCTTTCTTAAGCTAAAGCTAACGGGCAATATTAATAGAAGGGCGTTTTTCTTACTTATAAATCCCCGCTCTGTCGCCTGAAATCATTTTAAATGCGTAGTAATGTCTAATATTTAGTAATCCTTTTAAAACATACAGTTCTTTCAGTAATCTCTAATTAAGTTACCCTATTTCTTGATTGCATATGTACTTCTAGTCCTGTTTTATTTATTCATTTCTCTAGGTTTTCTTCCATTCAAAAAAGTGCATATTGCTTCATTTATTTTATATTATTTTAAGCTGGTGTTTTGGATGTATTAATTCATCTAAAGAATTATGTAGCATTTTGTTACATTGTTATATGTCATTTTCCTATTCAAAATCAATTTAATTTTGTTTTCATCAACTTTCTTAGTTTTGTATAGATTACAACACAATATTATATATTAAATGATATCATAAACAATAATCATATTTGCATGTTCTTAAATTTCAATTTTCTACTTTCAAAGGCTAATTTCAAAATCTAACTATTACTTACAACCATAGGCATTAAAAGTTTGAATATATTCATAGGGTTATGTGTATTAAGGCATCATCCTAGTACACTTATCTCTATGGTTGCTATAAGTTGTGAATCTAGTAAAAAACTTCTTTTCACTAATGTTTATGCTTCAGCTTATCATTGGGGAAAATATGTGCTTTGGTCTCATATCACATATATTCTATCTCTTGCCCCTTTATTCCCTTGGATCATGGCAGGGGACATCAATGCAATTTCTTATATGGATGAAAATAGAGTGGTAATGCTAGGCTTGGTCCTTCTGTGAAACTTTCAAGGGATAATATTGAGTTTTTCAGGGTTATGGATGTTAAGCCTACTAATGGATTATTCACTTGGAACATTAGAAGATGTCGAAAGGAGGCTATAGCAGAGAGATTAGATAGATTTTTGGTATCCTATTATTAGATGAGTGATAATTCAATAGTTAGTTCTGAGATTTTAGATTGGAAAGGATCTGGCCATTAGTTGATCAAGTCTACTACTTCTCACTTTTAGGTCTCAAAGAATCCCTCTTTTAAGTTTTAGCTTATGTAACATCGTGATAATTCCTTTCAGGATCTTATGTTGGTTTGGTGGCAGGAGGGGAAGCATGCATATGGCACTGCAATGTACTCATTTGTTAAGAAACTTCAATTTTCCAAGTATAAGATTAAAAGGTGGAACAAGTTGTGTGTTGTTAATATCTTCTCGATGAAGGTACAATCAAAATCTCAAATGGAGACCATTACTGTTGGCAGTGCGCCAATGTCCCTCACCAGATTTGTGACATGGTTCAACAGCCTCTTGTGCCTTCTATAAGTCTAGTGGTTGTATCGGGCATTAACAGGTCGATCTTTTGGTGCAACGGCAACTCTAGCTTGTAACAAGTGGTATCAGAGCTTGGTCACAAGTTCGAATCATGCAGGCCACAGCGAGTGACGCTGGGAGGGGGATTGTTGGCAGTGCGCCAGTGTCCCTCGCGAGATTCGTGACATGGATTAACAGCCTCTTTTGTCTTCTATAAGTCTAGTGGTTGTGTCGGGCATTAACAGGTCGATCTTTTAGTGCAACGACAACCCTATCTTGTAACAATTACTCGCCAAACCAAGGCCTTTCAGAGGACCTATACATAGAGGAGTCTATTGCAGTGAAGGAATTGGAGGAATGGGAACTCAAGGAGGAGATTTTTTAGAAGCAAAAGGTGTGAGTTTATTGACTGCAAGAAGGTGTTAGGAACACAAAGTTATTTCACAACTCAATGAAAGATAGGAGATATAGTAATACTATCACTTCTCTCATTTCTTTTGAGGGCATCCTTCTTTCTTCTTATAGGGAGCTTGCTTAGGAGGCTACTAGATTCTTTGGGGACTTATTTCTAGAGGACTCCTTTCTTGCCAATATGGATGAGGGTTTAGTGCATGATTATGTTCCTTCTCTTGTCTCTGCTAAAATGAATGAGGATTTTTGTAGACCTATCTCTTTGGATGAAATTGAAGGAGTGGTTTTTGGAATGAAGAAGGGTAAAGCGCCTGGTTTGGATGGTTTTCCTATAGAATTTTATCAAGAATTTTGGGAGATAATCAAGTTGGAACACTTAAAGGCGGTACAAAAAATTTTCATAAATAAGAAGATGCTAAAGGCTATGTGTTGGCACTCTCAAATATTGGAGAAATTTGGAGTGACCAAATTGAAAATTTCTCTAAGGCATAGTTACTGCCCCAAAAAACTTTTGATAAGACATTCTTTGCATACTAGTAAAAAGAGACCCGAAGATTTTCATGAGAAACCGCTTTGGAAATGTGTTCACCGCCTATCATGGAGTAAATATAGTGGGTTACAACTTCCATAAGTCAGATTTGATATGTTTTTGAGACAGTTGTTTAGAGGTGTTTACCTAGATCTACATTGTGCACATATTCAGTTTTTACTAAGTGTCCCACTTTGGAGGTTCGTATTTTTGGCCGGATTGATACTCATGACATAAGGATTGTTCCGACTCATTGTAAACATTGAAGTGACTCGGCATATCCATCTGCAGATCCCTGGGAGGTCATATGACAAGTTTTCAAAAGTCATTCTATTTGTAATTTATTTTGATTCTCTGAATTGTGAAATGCAGAATTACAGAATACCCTACTTTGGGGTCCCATAGTTCGCACCTGGTTGAATGCCATGAGGAATTGAATGTTCCCCTACATTGTAAACATGGAAGTGTCCCTCCATGAAGATTCTTGGACTTTGGTCAATCCATCTAATCGGTTTGGTCAGTGAATTCCAAATCAGATTTATGCAGTTTCACTCAATTTGAATTTAGGAAGTATTCAGATGGCTGATTTTGAAGAGCAGTGTTAGTTGACTGGTTGACCATTGGAACAAGTGAATGGAAGGTTTGTATTCTCTGTGTGAAAATACGCTCATTTCCAAGGTTTAGAACCCTAAGGGTTTTAGTTGATGTTTTTGTGAAGTCAAATCCAAGTGGATTTTATTCAGTTTTCTGTGAGCTAAATGACCAGTCATCTAGGAGGCCAACTTTGCATATCAATATCTTGATGCCACTTGAGTCATGATGAGTAAGTTGGTTATCTAATTTCTATGCATGAAGGTGTATTATCTTGGAAAGTTTCAAGGATCCAGCAATTGGTTTTCTATGTTTCACAAGATGATTCAGGAGACAATTTATTATGTTTTTGCATCTGTATCCTTACAATGTTTCCAAGAGGCTATGTTTGGTAAGAAATATCTCATGTTTGGGTTGGATTCAGTTGAAACCCTTTTGCGTGCATACTCATTATATATGGATGAATAAATGTACCTAGTGGCAAAATCTCAAAGTGAATTTTAATATCTTATTAGGGTGCATTCTGAGAGCATTTTCAGATTTGTGTTGCCCTATGCATTTGCAAACCTGTCTCGTATCTTGTGTCCTACAAGAAGAAGATCTACCCAAGAATGAAGCCATGTATCTAGTCGCTTTGTCAATGGTAGCCAGATCTGACAATTGTTCACTAAGCCTATCCTGAATATCCCGACTACGATCCAACTATCTAACCAAGGCATCAGTTTGCCTTTTAAATTCAGACAAACTATCTAAAAGTTCCTTCTGTCTACTGCTATACGATTTCACCTGTCTACTATTATATGTTTTCCTGTACCTGTCCATACTGGAAAATAGAGTGTTGATCACTCATACAATTTTTACAATCCCCCCCACAGGATGGCAAGAAAACTAGCTCTACTACCAATGTGATGAACCTGCCTAGCTCTTACTTAGAATTCAACTGCAAAGAACTCTAAATTTTTGGAACTGATCTTTTCAACAATTTTCAATAAGATGTATATATGGTTTTCATGTATTTTTCCCCCACAGATAAATTGCATTACAAAACAACATACTCCAAATTCCAAATTCTCAAGAAAAATAATAACGACTACAAGCAAAAATTCCAAATTGAATTTGATTTAACAACTAACTATGAATTCATTAAACGTCATTTAGCAAACATAAGATATTGAATCAAATTGAACCTATCATACGTTAACTCTCACATTCAATGTGAATAAGTTGTGACCATTAGCATGTAGTCTCCTAACGCCATGAGCAAGAAACAACCCCACAACACCAACTTAGGCCTGCGGCTGGGATAAAACAGGAAGGAACAAATCTGTATAAAGCTCCCACACTTGGCAAATAACCAAGAGAATTCCACAACCCTTGAAGCCTTGAAATCCAATATAAAAGCTCCCATGTTTTCTCTACTACTCCAAACACTAAGCAAAACCAAAGCACAATTCACCTACATGAAACCTTGGCTCAAAGTGCAAGCCAAATTCTGAGAAAATTCATTCTCAGCCAGCATATAATTTCCAAACCCTTGAAACATCTCCAGCATACCAAACTTAACAAGTGCAAAAAGTATAATGATCAAATGATACCTTCTACAAAGAATTCGATCCTTTTTAATATAGCTGGATCTTCTTCAAGAAGCCACGAATTGGCTTCTTCTTTACTCCTTTCATAACTTAAATATGAAATCCATCAACCTTGGTTTGGATAAAACAAAATAATATTCCCTTGTCAAAAGTATATAATAACATTTAATGAATTGATTTTTAATAATTGGCTTAAAGTCATAATTAATTAAGACAAGCTTAATTAATGAAATAAACCATCCATCCCAAACCAAGTCAACTGCATGGTTCCGACCAAACCACCAAACAAACACCCTGCCACAAAAAGTAACCAAACCAAATTAGACTTGCTAAAAATAGCAAATCCCTCAAACTGGAGATTCTGCAAAAGTAATCCCGCGTCAACTGGAACCAATACACAAGTGCTCCGATAAACATAACAATTCAGACTGTCTCCAGACAACTTGACTTACTATAAATAGTAAATCTTCCCAACTAACCCCCTTTGACAACCTGATTAGCTTGCGAAGGTCACTGAAATAAGCTAACCTCAAAGACCCAAAAAATGGGGACATTACATTCAAACATGTAACTTATGCAATTGAGGAAAAAAGTTCCTACCACATGAGAAAAGTAAAAGACTTCTTAAGTGGAATAGAAGGTTTTGGGTGCAACTGCATATTTGACTGCACGGGTTGTAATGCCCCACCAGGGAACCCAGGAGCACTTAACCTAAACATGACACTAAGTTCACGGGATAAATTTTTTTTAAATGTTTACAAACAATAATGATAACAATGCGGAAGCAACATAATAAAGTACATGACATACATGAAATACAACTCACACAAGATTAACATTCCTCGAGGGTTCCTTGACGTAGAATTACTTAAACGAACTAATCTACGGTTACAATAATAAAGATCTAACATAAAGGTTACATAATCTGAAACCAATAACATACATCTCATAATAAAGATTACATATACATCTGATACCATAAGGTATACTACCTAATCAACATCCACTGCACAAGTCGCAGGGTATGTAATAATACATAATGAACGATACAATGCATCCTCCAAGGGACGATAACCAATATATACATATGGTACAAAACACATCTTAAGTAACTGAGCAAGTCTCCAAAAGACTATAAACATGAAACTGCAACAAGGAACATCCAAGCATGAAGAACAATCCGTCAGAATCTCAATGGTAATAAGAATCAATACCACCCCGACCACATGGAACCAAAGGTCCACTCCCACCGTGCTGAGGAGATAGTAACAGGTCCATCACACGAGGTATATAACAAGAATGCAAACAAGGTACGCATGACCTCATACTCCAATGCAATGGAAGAGCCTAGACGCAATCTAAACCATAACAAGGAACACTAAACAACACCAAAGGTAACTGACACACGTAGGATAACCTAAGCTGTATATAGGGAAGTGTCATCACATAAGCCCAACCTTGAAGGTTACCCTAGTAGTACCTCTTGACTCTGGCCTCCAAGTGACACTATGTGGCTCAGTGATCCTTTCGTGAAGACAATGATCCCAACTCCCATCCTATCATGCGACAACACTCAAGGCATGGGTAGAGACTTAGACATCTTATTAGTTCATTTTAAACCCCTTTAATGTTTCAAATTATCACTTATTAAGTAACTTGCCAATGGGTTGACCTAGTAACCGCTTAGAGTCCTGAACCCCCATTGCAAGCCACTTCCCCACTATACACTTAGTTAACCTACCTAAGCTCAACAAATCATGAAGGTATTACATAACTCTCAAATTGCATCCTGCTCATTCAGGAGCACATAGGTTCTCAAATAACCAAATAATAACCATAGTACCCTCATAAAACCATACAACACATCATAACTGAATTAGGTTGGGTTTAGGAAATCCAGACCATGACATCAACATATAAACACAAACTGACTTCATAATAACATCATACAGAAAGTACAATCTCAAAACCTCTGGATTTAAGTCATAGGGTCATCTAACCCAACAGATACCCGAAAGCATGATAACAAGATCGAAAGGGTCACATGGTTGATTTAGGGTAATAACATGAACACACACGCCATAAAGTAACAGAAATGATAAACACTCCCCCCGGCCTCTGTATACATCCTAGGTCATTTAATGCCCCCAAAAGTATCACATTCAAGCACCAGAGATCCCTTAATGATGCATAGAAATAAAACGTCTTAAAAGACTGAAAAATGAACTATATCCATGTAAATACTTATAGTTAACTCAATCATAATCTCCATTCAATTCATAACTTACTCTTAAATAATTAGAGGTTAATTAGCAATTAGACTATTTAACAACACTACTCGCAATTAAATAATCAAATCAAGGTATCCATTATCTATATCAAATTAGATATCTACCTCTAAAATCTCCAGTTACCTCGTAACTATTCAATTAAAAAAAAAACAACTTAACGAACTTAATTTAAACAACTACATTTACTAAAGTATTTAATAAAATATATTAATTAAATTAATTGTATCCAATAGTCAATAAATTAATTTACAATTAATAATACTACAAGTATTAATTCAAATCAATAATTAACTTATTAACTACAATTAGCATTTAATATATTAAATTAAAACTCTATATAGAATGTATTAACTAAGTTAAACTTTAAACATAATCATAAACAAAACTAGCTTTAATTAATAATTAAACTAATTTAAAATTAATAAAATTAAAATTAAACTAATTTTAATTAATATTTAAAC
>MU228196.1:444508-457855 GCA_018584345.1 Thuja plicata | reverse complement strand
ACACATTCATGCACATGTAATTAATAAAATATTAATTTAAATAACTTAAATATTTAAGGCACAATAATCCATGCAACTTAATATTTAATTATTTAATTAAGTATAAAAGCATATTTACTCTAATTTTTAATTAAATATTAATATTCAATAATTGCACTTTAATAAAACTTTCAATTAAACATAGGTATTTAAATTAATTTTCAATTAATTAAACACCCTATATTTAATAATTAATTGCAATAATATTTAATTAAATAAATAACATGATATAACACCCACATAATCACATCAAGCACCTAAAACCGAAAATAGGCAAAATCAAACATGATCAAGGAAGGGAATACACGAATTTCTATCAACTATACGAATTCGGTAAGGGTAGTCAAAACAGATACTTGTCCACTAACTAGGACAATTTGGTTTAGGATAGGATTTGGACCTAAAAACTATCTCCCCTCTCTTACCATTGAGATTAATGCGATAGGGCACACTCACTCCTGTCAATTCAGGGAAGACGTAGCCCGGTACCTGCAACCCTATCATCACAAAGACGAACATACATGCATATATCATATGGCAAACAATGGTTGAGACTAGGTTATCGTGTGGATTTCGCCGAAGCAAGTAACTACGACTTTGTCCCATACCATACCAAGCACATCAACCAGTAATGTAAAACATACAATGATCCATGTGCATATAAATCTAAGGTCAGTATTGTCAGAAAACCATAATCGAAATGAAATCCTAACATATACATAAGCATCATTAAACAACCTTAAATCACATATACACAAAAGATATAACATACTAACAATGGATCAATAACATACTGAAATGTAACATATAAATATCATCTAAACCATCTGATTAAATCCACACATACATCCAAAATGCCTAAAAGAGTTTGGCATCCACAAACTGAAAAGCAACCTAAGAGGTGGGTATTACATCCTCCTCCCCTAAAACTAGGCTTACTCCTTAAAGCCTAAAACAAAGATAGAGATAACACTCTCTCATCACAAACATCTAAACCAAGTCGTGAAAGACTCAAAGTGTGGGTCCCATAGGACCCTTCCCAGGTCTTTGATTCGAACCATCCATGACTTGAGATTTTAAACTTGATGTTGCTTTTTAAGTTTATGACCAGGCTGCTTGGGCAGGTAATGACATTTTCAAGCCAACTCATTGTTACTTCATTATGTCCACTTCTCTATTTCTGTATCAATCATTTACCATTTCTTTTTCAGTCCCTATTTTCGCTGGGTTTGATCTCAAAAGATTGTAAAAACCTTTACAATATTCCAAACATATTGCAAATCTCAATTTTATGCAAAATGACACCATAAAAATCCAGTCAACTTTTAATGATGTAAAACTTTGCAGAAATGTTGAGCTTTTTAAACCAAAAATACCATATATTTGATAAAAACAACCAGGACAGACAAAAAAAAGGTGCAACATTTTTGAGATAAATGACCATAAAATGATAAAAATGCAAAGAAAAATGAAATACATGGTTCTGTAAATGGAGAGATGCTACAAAAATGACCACAAATTAAGTGAAAAGACCATAGAACTAGTAAAAACGAGCACAAATAAACTCTGGAAAAGTCTCGTTTCCAGTAAAAATGTCCATAATTTAATGGAAAAAACAACCATTGAAGCATTCATTTTACACCAGAAACCCTAGACGTGATTTTTCTATGGACAACAAACTCAGAAAAATGTTGGAATTTTTGCATATATAATGTCATTTAAAACAAAAATGACCTCAAATAAAGCAAAACGACCAAAGAACTAGAAAAAAAGATCAAGAAGAAAGAAAAATGGCCATGCAAAAGCAAGCATAATCACATTTTTAAAGCAAAAAGAACAAGAATGACCATGAATTTGTAGTCGCGCACCTGGAGAGTGGGGAAGAGACGATGATTTTAAATCTTATAAAAGTAATGAAGTCCAAAGATTAGACGCCAGTTAGAGCCTGATGCTTATAGGTTATGTCGACATTTTCATGCTTGGCGGTTCTCTGAAGTGGAGTCTAAGTTAAAATCACAGCACTTTTAAGCTTAAAGCTCTCTTTGCATATCACATGTAATGCAATGTGTAAAGCAAATCAAAACGTACGATATAAAATCCTGAGATAATTTGAAAGCAGACCTTTTTAATATGAAAACATATAACATATGAAACGCAAAGCCAATGAAAGGGTCTGGTTTCCTTATAGCATCGGAGATTTAGATATGCCTTGCACTTTTAATGTATTCACTATGCGATATAAAGTGTAGGGATAGATAGATAGATAGATATAATTTTTACCTTCATGAGGCTAAACATAGCCTATGGGACAACAAAGCAACCTAGGCTAACTTCAGTAGCTCGGTTCATTTCTTGTGCAAGCTGATGATGAACCCACCTAACTTCTCAATGTATTCCTCGCTGAATATGTTATGCCTAGAGCTATCTGATAATGTATCCACAAATTTATCCCTGATGTTCTTGTAGGCTTCACATTCTAAAATAAAGTGTTGTTCGGTTTGCACTTTCCTAGAGTTACAAAACATGCAAATTCTCTATCCCCAAGCCTCTTTTGGCCTCTTCCAACGCCCGGTCTCACAACGGAGTTGATGAGAGTTGGTTGTTAGCTGGGCAATAAGAGTTTTAGCTCTCCAAGAAATGTTGGCTCCTATGTACGCTTTCTGGAGTTGATCACATGCGGGGTTGAACTCATTGATATAATATATTTTCTTCCTTCCAATCTCATTTCCCCAATTTCTCTTGTAAAATTTCTCCATAACGAAGGCCTTTATTTCTTTGTTGTTTATGGGGCACATGTTGAACTATATATTCCATTTCCTCATCCACTTGAGGTTTTGTTTCATCCATGTCTTTTTTCGTTTACACAAAGTATCATTAAAGACAACGTGGAGTCATCTATCTCCTTCCATTCTTTCGATTCTTTTTAGATAGCTTATTAGGTGAACCATAGCCAGTGCCTCGATCAGAGTAGCCCCCATTTTGCTTAGCATGATATCATGTGGGACGGTGCTTTTAATTTTAAATTTTCTTGTGATCAAACGCTTTTGGATTCCTTCGATTTGCTTCCATTGGGCTAAAGAAGTGTTGTTGGCCCATAATTCATAGCCACAAAGAACAACCGACAACACAAGAAGACCAAACAAGGTTTGAATAGTTTTCCAATCCCAAACCTCCACTTCATGACATCTGTTTTGAAGAGCATAAAATGCCTTCCATCTGCCTAGAGTCCTTTTATTTCTACAACTTGCCCAGTTTAGCTGTTTGTTGAAATCAATGCCGAGATATTTATACTCCACAACTTCCTCAAGAATGTTGCCACTAAAATAAAACTCATGTTGCTGTTGTTTTTTATTATTAGAGAAAACCATAACTTTAGTCTTGCTAATATTAACTTGCATCCCCACCATATCGCAAAAGCGCTCAAGAGAAAATAAATGTTCTTGCAACCCACCGACAGATTTGGCAATCAAAATGAGATCATCAGCATATAGGAGCAACTTTATTACAAATACGCCTAACTTGATGCCCTCACCATTTTGCATGTTTAACCACTCTTCAAGTTTATCAATATATAAGCCAAACAAGGTAGGAGATAGAGGACAGTCTTGTTTGACCCCGATATTGCTCCTAAAACATTCTGAGATGCCATCAGAAGTTCTGATTTTGACTTTCACCTCTTCATACATCCTATGAACAACAACCCTGAGATGCGTAGGAATCCCCAATTCTTCCATTCTGAGCCAAAGCTTGCCCCTAGGGACAGTGTCAAAAGCCTTTTTAAAGTCAACAAAACAACAAAATACTTTCTCCTTTTGCTCCCACCTTTTTTCTATAATGTGCCTCAAAGTGACACAGTGATCAACCGTTGAGTGCTTTGGCCTAAAACCAGCTTTCCCTTTTGCATGTTTATGGTTTTCTTCCGCCCATTTGATGATCCTAGTTTCTATCATGCTGCCAAAAAGTTTTGCCAAGAGAGGATTGATCATTATAGTCCTGTAGTTGGAGGGATTGTTGACATCACCACTCTTAAAAAGTGGTATTGCAAGGCTGATTGTCCAATCTTTAGGAAACCCCTCGCGGCTGATATTGTTGAAGATTTATGTAATGTGTGGTGCAAGGGTTTTCCTAACCCACTTGAGATACTCTTCTTGAAGCTCAACTAGGTCTTTTTCTTTACCCGTACCCAACTTCTTAATACCCATCTCTATCTCTTGCATGGTGAAAAGCGTTGTAGTATCATTGACCAAGGGTGGCTAGTCCACACCATCTTCATGTTCATAGAGTTTCCTAGCTTCATCGAACCATTGAGTGGCTGTAATATTATTTTCATTTTGTTTCTTCTTTGGCTGGAGTTCTTTCCAAAAAAGTTTGGGGTTATTTCTACTCATGGAAATTAACTCCTCTCTCCTTGTGAACATAAAATCAGTTTTCTTCTTCTTTAGGATCTGTTTATAAGCCTTGATGTCAAGGTTTGTTTTATTTGACTCCCTTAGATTTCTCCTGGCCATCTTGCATTCTTTATCAAACCACGCATTAACTGGGAAACAATTAGTTTCAGATTTTCTATTTTTAGTTCTCTTGCATTTTGAGAGAGCCTCATGAATCAGACTTGATAACACATGGCTATTAACAACATGCCTGTGCATATGTATCCCCCTACATAGTCTCTCAAGAGTAGCCCTAAAAATGTTACCATTTTCTGAAGTCAACAGGATTCTACCCTGAGAAGGGGGTTGTTGAGAGCATTGGTTCTTTGCCCCAAGCTGCCCATCCTTTGCCCAACACAACTTTACGTACAGTGGTATATGATTTGATTTGAGATCCCATATGTGTTCTTCAATGGCCACTTCCTCAATAAGGTCCGACTAAAAAGCTAACAAAGATTTTATTGTATTTGCATTAATATTAATATATAATAATAAAAATGCAAACATTATAAACTGATAAAAATAAAAACTTGGGAATTGCAATAATATATTATAAATATATTATTAAAAACTAAATAATAATAAAAAATGAAATTTAATCAAAAGTATTAAATTTTTAATATTGTTGTCATTAATTTTATTTAAAAATAAATAAATTACGACAACATATAGCAATAGAAGCTATTCATTCTATGAAAAATTCTAAGAGAAAGGTCATGTTTATAAAATTGGACATGGCCAGAGCTTATGAAAAAGTTAAATGGAGCTTCTTTTGTAAAGATATTGAAGCCTTTGGTTTTGATAGTGAGTGTATTAATTGGGTTATGAGTTGTATTACTACTCCTTTTTCTGTTATGATGCATAGTGAGCCTATAGAGCTATTTGGAGATTTTAGAGGCTTAAGGAAGGGTGATCCTCTTTCCCCATATTTGTTTATCTTAATGGCAAAAGGGTTAGGAATATTTATCAAGGCTCGGGTAAGGAAAGCATTGATTCAGGGTTGGAATTAGGGCAATGGTCTTCCTCCTCGTATTGAATTTCTAGATCACACGATTTTGATGGGTGTTTCCACAATTCTCAAGGCTAGTAATCTCAGAAATTATTGTGATATCTATTTGGCAGCTTCTAGATAGAAAATTAATGAAAAATAGTTCTTTATCTTCCTTTTTACTACCCCTTTAACTATTCAAGCTAGGATATTGCGGATTGTATGATTTGAGATTGTTGTCCTTCCCTTTGTTTATCGTGGGGTTACTCTATTAGATCGCCAATTGTCTAGGGGTTTTTTGAATGATATCTTGGATAAGTTATGTAAGAAGGTGATTCATAGTGGGATTCTATTCATCATCCATTACGAGATGGTGACCTTGGTTTATGTTAAGCAGACATGAATGGTCAAGCTCTGGCTAGTAAGTTTTTTGGAAATGGTGCACCAACCAAGATCAAGGTTGGGCCAAAAATCATCAACTTAAAGTATTTGGGGGGAGTAGATAGAAAGGATTTTTCTTATTTCAATGTGATAGGTAAAGGATCTATGATCTAGAATACTCTTAGAAGAGGAGCACAAATTGTTAAGCAAGAATGTTTTTGGATTTGTAATAAAGGAGCTAAACCTTTGTTCTCACATAACTCTTGGGATGGATTCCCTTCCATTCTCTCTCAATTTATGCAATTGCAATCTATTTGTGATTTCTTTCTTGAATCTAGATGAAGTAGAGTTGACGATTTAAAAATTTTCCAAAACTTGGGGCAAGGGAAAGTGGCTAGATGGAAAGAACGGAGTGGCCTCTTGGAGGATCAGTGGATGATCATGAGGAACTTGGTAGAATTTTATTGGGAATCATGTGTAACTCCTTGAAGGGACAAGATATATTAGCTTGAAGACTAAAAGGGAAGATTATAGGTGGCCTCTGTGTGTGAAAAGTGGTTAGAACCTGTAGCACAAATACTGCAATAAATCCTTACATCCATGGGTTAATCATATGATAATAAATCAAAGAAACAAAGCAAAACCCCATTAGAAAACAATTTATTGCTTCTTAGATGAAGTGAGTATGGTCTATTTTATTTTTCTCTCAGATTCAGCATGTAGACCAATGACTAGACTAGTTCAAAATAGAAGATTCATTGTGAGTATGATGCAATGATTGCATTCTTTACTCCAAAATCTTGCTAAAATAATGCAAACTAAGATAAAGAATGACAAATCTAAGCTAATAATGCAACTAAGAGTCATTATCCATACTAAATAAGATGCAAGTAATCTAAGAAAGAAAATACTATGCAAATTAGGATTACTACAATGCACAATGAACTCTAGACGAAATTTAGCATTATGACGTTACTATGAAAATTTTGGATTCTTTGAAATGAGCTTGAGAGGCTTGATTTTATCTGAATTACAAGGGAATGGGTGGTCTAGATTCAAACTTGGTGAGAGGTTGAGATTCTTTCTCCCTCAATCCACGTGATTAGCCATTGGTTGATCAAAGTTGTACTTGTTTGGTTGTAGATGAGACAAAATAGAAATCTCCCCTTTTTAATTCTCTTTTAAGTAGGAATTTATGCTCACACATGTGTTAAATGGGTTCACTTAATTAAAACTATTAGGACTTTTAACTAAATGACTTTGATTTAACATTTTAATAGCTTGGATGCTAGGATTTAAGATTTAGTTGATGATTGATTAATTATGTAAGCATGGTTAATTGAATTTGCTCACATAATTAGGCTTAGTATTTAAATGCCTTTGATTAGATTTTTAGGCTAATTAATCAAGATTAGGGGCTCTTAGTTTACTAGACCAATTTTAGGTTATTACATTTGCCCCTCTTTGAATTGATGTGCAAGCAGAGATGGATTCAGAGAACATCTGATGTCGAAGCAATGAACAGTTTAATGTGAAGTGATGGAACTATTCCTGATTGATAACTAATTCCAAACTTGATTGAATGAACATTGATTGCCCATTTGTTTGTTGGAATTGACCTAGAATTGGAAAATGGGAATTGGTGAATTGGTATGGCCAATTCCAATTTTGGTACAAAATGAGTATTTCTCCAATTCCACCTCTTGACCTAGAATTGGAATTGACTCATGGAATTGGAATTGAGAATTCAATTTTGAGAAGGGAAACTAATTCCTGTTTTCCAATTCCAGGTCAATTCCAGCAAACAAACGGGCCCTGATTGAAGATCCAAAGATATCGGTTCTAAACTTGATTGGACAAAGACCGATGACACTGACTCTGAGCTTGATTGAACGAAGATCGATAGAGAGATCCAAAGATATCGGTTCTGAAGTTTATTGGATGAAGATCGATGGGGACGAACCAAAATGTTCATCTTGATGAGAAGTGATGAAACTAAACATTTTTATGATGATGATGACAACTAATCAATTTGATGTGAAGCGATGAAATTGATCAATATCATAAAAGACTCTTAAACCATAAGGTTGGTTTGAACGAGTAACCAACTTGATGAAGTGCAATGAAGATGATTATCGTTAACAGACTGATTAGGGTAATTAACTTGATATGGATCCCCATGAAGTTAATTACCTGATAAAGACAATACCAAACTGATGTGGTTCGATAAAACTTATATGTCCCTAGAGATCCAACTGGTTTGAAATAGATTTTGTCCAAGCAATTTAATGTGAAGCTATGAAACCACTCATGCAAAGGAAGATTGAAGGACCTTAACTTGATATGGATTTTGATGAAGTTGAGATGCCCCTAGCAATGAAGTCTTGCTTGATTTGATGATTAAGTTTTATTATCATCTCAATGATGTATTTAGCTTGCCCCCTCAGGAGCAAAATCAAAATTTTGGAGAAGTTCTACATTGATTTTGGTTTGTTTGATTGATAGAAAGTTTCAAATTTTGGCTAGGAATGATGTAAGGTTGATTTGATTTGATTATGAAGAGGTTGTAAATGATTACGATTAAGTTTTGAGCTTGATTATGGTCATCTTGACCAAGTTTGACCAATGTTTGACTAGGTTTGACCTAGTTTGATCATGGTTTGATTATGTCAGTTTGACTTAGGCAGAATTGAATTTGAATTGACTCATGACTAATTCTACAATTAGAAGCTTGATTGCGCCTGCAGTCAACTATGTTTGACTAAAACTTTGATTGATGCGCTTGACTTGAAATTTGGTATTGATTTTTAATTTTGTTCCCGAAAATGGATTCAGGATGCTCAAATTAGGTAATGAGGCTGATTTTGAGGCCATATGATGACTTTGAAAATTAGGTCAAATTGGCTATAAAAGGGCCTTGAGGAGTTAGTTTCATTTCATTTTCACATTTGAATTTTTGAGAACCTTCGATCCCTCTAAGAGAAAAGATGCACGTTCTAATCCAAAATCATTGATTCATCTCTAGAGACATCACAACCGACCTAGGAACTACAGACCACCTGTAAGTGACCAAATCCAAACCTCATTTTGTGAATTTTCATGCCTTTTTTGTTCAATTTTTTTTTCACATTTTTATGTCATGTTATCATTTTGTCATACGATGTTTTATTTTATCATATCACTCGTAGGTAATTATCGTATGATATTATGGTTAAAATAGTTTGATCATTTCATATGCTAAGTTTTGTCATCCCGAGAGAACCCTTATGTCACATGAACCTTTGCATTTTTTACCCTTGGTTTGTACGATATTGTGAACTTTATCATATCCAAGTTTTTCATCATATTGGACAGTGAGAATTATCGCACGATAATATAGTGGACTGTCTTATATCGTATGGGAAACAATGGCATGTTTTTATTGATTCTTATTCTTCATTTGATCATCGTACTTTGCATGTTGGCTTGTTTACCTAATTCTTGATGTTCTATGATGCTTCACGCTTCTGATTATTATGTATATTGCTCGATTTGATCAGATATTGATGCACTTTTATGTTGGTTTGTGATGCAGGTGCAGTTGAGTGATACACAATTCTATTGTGCCTATCCATTGACTATTCGGTTGGTGAACCTTTTTTACTAGGAGAGGGTCGTGCTTGATGAGTGTGGGCTTGGTAAGCTCACATATATTCCTAATATCAATGTGAACTACTTGTTATTGATTGCTTTGGCAGAAAGGTTCCACTCGGAGCACAATAACTTTCACCTCCCTACCAGTGAGATTATAGTGATGTCAAAGGACGTCTACAGGATCCTTCGCATTCCCTTTATATCTAACCTATTATACTATGTACTATGATTAGATCCTTCTCAGGGCATTGCAGCAGATCTTTGGAGATCACATTTTTCTGGACATGCATCTCACATATGTATTATGACACTATGTTGTTGATTACCCCCTTCCTTGTGTCATTGTCGGGTTGATAGGATGTGTTCTCATGCCTAATAGGGGCCAACAAGGATTCCTATGAGGTTGGGGTAGGATCTTGCTTGATATGTTAGCTACCCCCAAGAAGTTTTCTTGGGATGCATTCCTATTGTGTCATATGTATTGAGAGTTGCACAAGGTGGTGTATAGAAGAGGTAGGATCATCGCTGTTGGGGTCTTAGTTTTGCAGATCTGGGCATGGGAGCATCTTCCCATTGCTCGGCCAGTTACAGATGGATCTCACGACGCTATTCAACCATACATATATAGATATACATGTTATGTCCACTAGCCCAATTTGGGAAAGACTAATTATTGGAGACGACAACTGGATGACCTTACAATCGTAGATTAGAGACCTTATGTTGATACCGAGAGATGGTCTAATGCTCGCAAGGAGCTATCTTTCATGTTCTAGTAGTCAGACACATATTGGTAGATTTTGCCCTGTTGTAAAGAGATTTTTTTTAACTAGGGAATGACGATAGTTTGGAAGACAATAGGATGTCTCCATTGTGTTAATTGATTATGCACATTATGCGGATGAGGAGAGTCAGGGATGGGGTCCCAGATGTTGGCATTATGCTAAATGTTTTGAGATGATATGAAGAGTGGTCATGAGTGGATGCATAATTGGTTGTCCTTGATGGAAATGTATTTAGATATCATGATTATAGTGATCGGTAAGCATTGTACATGATCGGTAAAGAAAAGATCAACTATGTATGTTGACTAATGTTCAACAATACCAATATTAAATAGATTGTGGTAGCGGTCGAGTTAAGGAAAGATTCAGATTTTGCACTCAGAGATACAGTATGTATATGGTATGAGAAATCTATGATTCCAATCACAACATATTTGGTTGAGTGGTGATAGAGGTTTCAATGTCATAGTCACTAAGACAGGTAGAACTCTTATGTTCTTAATCAACCAGTCAAGTGATTACAGATCAATGAGTGGTAAAGTATATGCAATCATTTGTAATGATATGGTGACATTGAATAAAGGTTATAAATCCAATGTATTGGTATTTACATGATCGAAGTAAGCATTTAAGATAGATTTAAGGATTTGCATTTGAGATGTACAAAAACATGTTTTATTATCTTGGAGATATAAACTTGCATATCTTATCTTGACCTAACACGGTCATGATAAATCATTTTTCTCATCGAGATTATCAATTTGACACATGTTAGTATCTCAAGAAAGCAATTTGAAGATCAATCTTAAGGTGGTGCAAGTTGTTTATATAAGGGAACTGCTCTTATTAACAATTAGAGAGTGAAAAAGAAGTTTTTATCATTGTTGAAAAGTTTTTTGGTGATCAAGGTTTTATGATTTCATATTGAAGTTGAGATTAGAAATCATAGAGAAGAGAGCATATACAGAGTAAAAAATAGAGAGAATTGAAAATTATATGATAGGCAATTAGTGTCATGCTACAAATTAACAATCTTGTTGTTACCTAACAATTGCAGCAAGTCAAATCCTCTAACAAGGTGAACTCTAACAGGTTCTTATTTGTAAATCCTTTAACAGGGTGACTTCTTTATTGAGGTTTTAAATCCTTTAATGAGGTAGACCATAGCTGATCTTATTATACTCCTAATAGTGTACTAATCACTTCTAATAGGGTGAACCCTCAAAAAGAGTAATTGTAGCTCCTAACAGGGTAAACTCATTTACTGAAGTTATTAGGCTTGTGAGTGTCATCCCCACCGTGGTTTTTTTTCCCTCTGACAAGGGTTTCAACATGAAAAATATTTGTGTTATGTGTGTTAAAGTTGTGGATGTTTGACATTGTTTGTTGTTATTTTTTTAATATCATTCATATGTTTTGAGGTTAATAAGTTTCTAGTGCAGTTTATCAGATGGTGGATGAATTAGGTCAATACCTATTTGCACTGATTCACCCCCCCCCTCCTTAGTCAAAATTTATCCAAGAATTAGTATCAGAGCATAGGTCCTTTTGGTGATAAGTTGAACAACTTGAGGAAAATATCCCTATAAGTCAACATGGATAGATAGAAGTATGAGAAGAAACTCGAGGATGCAAGCCAACTTATCAATCAACTGAAGGATAAGCTGAGGAATTCCCTTGCTAAGAGAAGAGAGCTTGTTGAGAAGTTGAGTGAAAGTAAATACTATATTGAACATCTGTCTGAAGGTAGTTTATCTGAAGAATCTGAGGAAGCACTTGCATATCTAATGGATAAAAATAGTGGACTCAAAAGTGAAGTGGCAAATCTAAAAAGAGAACTTGAAATTCAGTCTGTCAGGATGGTTGAAGAACTTTAAAGAAGAATAATTGTTGATAGTGCCAAGAAATATCTAAAGATGCCCTAAAGGTTAAATATGAAACCCTGATAGAAAATTTGGAGCAACTATTTATATCGGAGCAGGAGGTTGCTACATTGAATGAACACTTACATGGTACAAATAAAGATAAAGTTGATATTGAAAGTGAGAATGAAGGGATAAGGAAAGAGAATGAAAAGCTAAAAGAATAATTGAAAGCTGCAAATGATCTACTGGATAAATTCAAGAAAAGTTTTGTTAAACTAGATGAGCAACTTGGAAGACAAAGGATGAATGGAGAAAAACAAGGTTTAGGTTTTACAAACATTGAAGTTGGTGAGTCTTCTCGCATCAAGAACATCAATAATGAAAGCAAATCAATACCCAAGGTAGGACATACTGCTAATATATGTTGGTTTAAACTGATTTGTCCAAATGTCAGACCTAGAGATTCTACTGCTAAATCTGAAAACTGTTATGCTAGAACTGATAACTATAATGCTAGACCTAATACATTTCATGGATTTTGTTACTATTGCAACAAGTTTGGACATAGAGATAATGAGTGCAGGGTGAGGAAAAACAACCAGTGGTCATATGACTGCAACAGTCAGAGACCCATCAATCAAGGTAACTGATCAGATGTTACTTGTTCTAAATGTCACAACTATGGACATACAACTATGAATTACAGATTAAGGTCATACAGAGACAATTCAGGTCCCTAGAATCCAATAGGTATGGTTTGTTATGTTTGTAACAAGGTTGGTCATCTTGCTAGGTCATGTAGAGCAAGAAAGTATAGTAGAGGCAAACCGGTGAATAATGATGAAAATGCCAAAGGTAAAGAAACTGTCAACGTTGATGAAATAAGGAATGATATGAAGAAGACATGGATGAGGAAAGGAGAATTTAATTCAACAGAATTAACTAAAAACTTCACAAGTCCAAGAAATATGGAGAATCCATCGGTAAACTAAGCACATTATTTTCTTAGGGGGAGCACTTAAAGTCAAATCATTTAACAATCCCCTAAATTCATGAGTGGTAAGTTTCATAGGCATTATGAAATGCATATTTGTGAATTAATGATGGTTAGTGAAGATAAAAGTATTTGCGTACATATATTGAGTGTTATGTTTTAACAATTGTGGTCGATGGAAAGCACTATTTGACTGATATGTCAAAAGACTACATTCTCAAATGATATATATATA
>MU228196.1:429397-444328 GCA_018584345.1 Thuja plicata | reverse complement strand
TAATTAGTGGAGTCAAGGTTATAACTTGAACTAAAAATATACTTACAGGAATCATTGTTGTTGTTGATTAATTGATAACATCATGGATACCCCAATTTTGGTCGACATCACTGATGATCTAAGACCCATGTTCAAGTTACGCCCAATGAAGGTAAATGAAAATGATCCAATGGGTGCCCTATCTTCGATACTCTATGGTGTATTGTTAACTTATGATATTCATTCGTTCATTCAATGCAATTTGAAAGAATTGGGAACTGATGAAATCTACAATGAATTTCTTAAGCTGAGCGATCGTGTGAAGCTAAAAGATGAACACATGCATTTGGTTCAGAAAGGTTTTACTTATGCTACTGAGATACCTGATGAATTTCATCTAGAATGCACAAGATATGTTTTGAGAAGATTACATGAACAATTTATTTAGCTAGATAAGCCTCTCATTATTTCAAAAGAGTCAATCCACAGAGTTACTTGATTTTGTACGACCGGTGAAGCACGTACTCTATGAACTATTACTGCAAATTTGGTTACTTGTTTAACCAAATCCAAATAGGATCATAGAGCCATGACTATCAAGGATATAACTGACAAGGAAGTGAGATTCCCTTCAATGGTGATAGGATACCTACCTGTAAAGAAGAAAATATGGATTGGGTTTAAAACAATGGATATTTGCCCATAAAAGTGTCCCTATGCACATACTCTCTACTTACATTTAATTGTAATTGATAAGGGGTGTAAATCTAAAAATGATTGTAAAGGAAAATGGAATAAAATACTTACCTTTGAAAAAGAACCTGCTGAAAACCCTGTCAGACAGTCTCAGAAACTATTGATTTTTGTGATCCTGAAATAAAATTATGAGATCTACAAAACCCAAAAATCTTTTTTTATTCTGAGAAGGTCGATTTTGACCTAGTTGAGAATGTTGACCTTGACCCAGAATTTTTGATTCTGACCTAGGTCAGGGTTGAGGTCATCCTTGACCTAGGTCAGGGTCGACCTCGACCCCAAAATGTCACCCTTGACCCAAAAAAGTTGACCTGGACCTGCACAGCTCCGACGGAAAATCTGTTTGCGGATCCTGAAAGTTTGTCGAAAAGGGTATCCAGATATGAACTTTAATTCACTATCCTGAACCAGTACCTACAAGAAAAATGGTTTGTTTGTTGTAGGGGAGGGGTTTGCCTTGGTCAAACCCCAGTTTTGGAATTAACCTCAAATATATAATTGAAATTGCATAAATAAACAAAGTAAATAGAACAATTCACCTTGCTCATGTAAACGTCCTTGTGGAGGATTTGAATCCTTGAATCCACAAGTATGGATGCACCAAGTGGATGTAGAATGTAGGATTAAAGATGTCTTCAATCAATAACTTTTAGGTATTCAACACTAATCTTGAATGGGTTCTTGGAAGAGAAAGAGGCTTGGAGGAATGTGGATGAAGAAATCTTCAACAAGAGGGGTCCATGGAGCTTGAATCCTTCAATGGCTACAAATGGACCTCCTTGATGAATTGGATGCTTGAATTCTTGAATTCTTGAGAGTAGATTCTTGCTTCAATGGGTTATTGTTTGCTTCAAGTGCCTTATGATTTCATGGTTTTGCATGATGATGGTTAGAGAAAATGAGAGGAGAAGGCTTCCTTTTATATGAAACTAGGGCACAATCTTTTAGAGAGGCATACATAGGAGAATTAAATTATCAATAGACCTATACCCTTAGAAGAGGACCTATATTAAATATAATTTAAGAATTGTTGCTTCAAAGACTGAAATAGCCGACCCAAAAGTGGGAATTAAACTTTTTCCAAAGCTCGAGATCTGAAAATCCTGGAAATCTAGAATCTGGACAAAAAGTTAGAAAAAGGCAAATTGTGACCTAGGTCAAGGTCGAGGTCGACCTTGACCCAGAAGGTCGACCTTGACCTTGAAGTTAAGAACTTCAAGTCTGCAGATCAAGGTGCCAAAAATAGGCTGGAAAAAGTGGGAAATGGGGCAAAACAAGGGGAAAGCCAAATCCAAGTCAGAGACCCATTCAAGGCACTTGACATGACCTCAAACCACTTACTCGAAAGGCTAAACCAGTCTACAATGAAAGTGCTTCCATTTTCTGACTATACACTACCAAACAGATAAAGTTGACATTTGAAACAATGAGAGAAGAATCTAAGACAAAGAATAGAGTTACGTGAGAATTCTCATTAGAGATACTCAATCGGTAAGGAATGAGATAGTGGATTTATTGAAAAAGTTTTTGAAGTTTTAGATTGTTGCATTGAAGTCAAATCGGTTGAAGAGGCAAGGAAAACACAAGAGTGTGCAACTGAAGAGACTGATGAAGTCATAGATAATGTTATATCTGATATTCTAGAACAAATTGTTGAGAAAGAGATAGGTCATAAGGAGGAAGTGAGATTTTATTTAATGGTGATAGGATACAAAGCATATCAATCTAGTCAATTCAATAGTATACCTGATGGAGCTATTCATGTTGCATACAAAATGGTGAAGGGAGATGCAAAATATGATCTTTGTGAGACGTTGAGGATTCAATTCTATGTGAACATGGAGAAGATCAAGAAAGATAAGAAGTAGTCATTAAAATATGGATCACTCCTGGTATGTATGTTCTTTTACTTGTAGAAACATTTTCTTGGAATAGGTTCTATTACACGGTCAAAGGATAGACCGGTAATAATGAAGATTAAACAATGCATAAGGACTTTAGGAAACAATTTTGATTCAGTTATGTGGGGTTACTTCAAATATCTCCAATATAAAATGTACCTAAGTGAGAGAAACCCAACCAGTATTATTGAGAAGTATAAATACGATATTTTTTTCTAGTAGCTACAAATACTTGCATGTTGCAAGAAGTGCAACCTAGAACATGTTGGATACTTTCTATGGGTTATGAAGTTGATGGTGATCTAGTCACTATTCATGCTTATATTCTATTATCTAAACTAATTGACACTTCATCACCTAGGTTTGGAACTAATGAAGAGACATCATTAAAAATATACAATGAGTTGAGAGCATCAGTAATCCAAAGAAAGATAAGAAAACAAGTTGACAATATAGCCAAAATGAGTGGAATTACACCTGAAATGATGGTAGAACTCAGAAAGAAAATGGAAAGTGAGGAACCAGGCACATTTGTTGTAGGAGCAAAGGATACTGGAATTGAATTAGAAGAGGTTACACCTTAGAGAGTTACAAGGAGTTTAGTACTGAAACAATCAACATTTGCTTCCCCTACTTCTATTAAGGATAAGAAAGACAAAAAGACACCAAAATTTATTCAAAGAACTTACAAAAAAAAGAAAGAAATGACATCAGGCTTGAAAGAGTCAAAAAGTAAGAAGGAAGGTAAACAAAAGGATGAATGAGAAAAGGTTAGAATAGAGTCTGGGAAAAAGTATACTACTATAGAAACTGATAAAATTGACAATTCTATCATTCTTGAGAACATTGTTAAGGACATCAAAGAATATGGAAATATGATAGAAGTATGGAATCACTTTGACAAGTTTGATAGTGAAGAGAAAAGGAAGATTGAAGATGTAGTTGTAAAAAGTTTACACATTATTTGCAATTCACCTAGTAAAATTTACAAAGATGTGCCTAAAGATCTGCTTAATGCAAATCAAAAAAAGATGGAGGGAAGCTCTGAAGATTGACAGAGTAATGATGGAACAAAAACTTACACTTTTACAACTGGAACTACCTACCGAACATATAAATTTGACAATTGAAGAAACAAGAGAAGAATCTAAGACAAAGAATAGAGTTACTAGAATTCTCATTAGAGATACTCAATCGATAAGGAATGAGATAGTGGATTTATTGAAAATGTTTGTGAACTTTTAGATTGCTTCTGAAGTCAAATCGGTTGAGGAGGCAAGGAAAATACAAGAGTGTGCAACTAAAGAGACTAATGAATTCATAAATAATGTTATATCTAATATTCTAGAATAGATTGTTGAGAAAGAGACATGTCATAAGGAGGAAGTGAGATTCACTTTAATGGTGATATAATACAAAGTATATCAATCTAGTCGATTCAATATTGTACTTGGTGGAGCTATTCATGTTGCATGCAAAATGGTGAAGGAAGATGCAAAATATGATCTTTGTGAGATGTTGAGGAGTCAATTCTTTGTGAACATGGAGAAGATCAAGAAAGATAAGAAGTAGTCATTCAAATATGGATCACTCCTAGTATGTATGTTCTTTTACTTGTAGAATCATTTTGCTGGAATAGATTATATTACATGGTCAAAGGATAGACCGGTAATAATGAAGATTAAACAATGCATAAGGACTTTAGGAAACAATTTTGATTCAATTATGTGGTGTTACTTCAAATATTTCCAAAGTAAAATGTACCTAAGAGAGAGAATCCCAACCAGTATTATTGAGAAGTATAAAGATGATATTTTTCTAGTAGATATAGATACTTGCATGTTGCAAGAAGTGCAACGTAGAACATGTTGGATATCTGCTATGGGTTATGAAGTTGATGGTGATCTAGTCACTATTCATGCTTATGTTCTGTTATCTAAACTAATTGACACTTCATCACCTAGGTTTGGAACTTATGAGGAGACATCATTAAAAATATACAATGAGTTGAGAGCATGGGTAATCCAAAGAAAGATCAGAAAACAAGTTGACAATTTAGCCAAAATGAGTGGCATTACACTTGAAATGACAATAAAACTCATAAATAAAATGGAAAGTGAGGAAGCAGGCACATCTGCTACAGGAGCCAAGGATACTTGAATTGAATTAGAAGAGGTTACACCTCAAAGAGTTACAAGGAGTTTAGTACTAAAATAATCAACATCTGCTTCCACTACTTCTATTAAGGATAAGAAAGAGAAAAAAACACCAGAAACTATTCAAAGAACTTATAAAAGAAAGAAAGAAATGACATCAGGCTACAAAGATTCAAAAAGTAAGAAGGAAGGTAAAGAAAAGGATGAAGGAGAAAAGGTTAGAATAGAGTCTGGGAAAAAGTCTACTACTATAGAAATTGATAAAATTGAAAATTTCATCATTCTTGAGAACATTGTTAAAGACATCAAAGAACATGGAAATATAATAGAAGTATGGACTCACTTTGACAAGTTTGATAGTGAAGAGAAAAGGAAGATTGAAGATGCAGTTGTAAAAAGTTAACACACTTTTTGCAATTCACCTAGTAAACTTTACAAAGATGTACCTAAAGATCTGCTTAATGCAAACCAACAAAACATGGAGAGAAGCTCTAAAGGTTGACAGAGTAATGATGGGACAAAAACTTACAATTTTGCAACTAGAACTACCTACCGAATAGATAAATTTGAGAGTTGAAGAAATGAGAGAAGAATCTAAGACAAAGAACAGAGTTATGAGAATTCTCATTAGAGATACTCAATCGGTAAGGAATGAGACAAAATATTTATTGAAAAAGTTTGTGAAGTTTTAGACTGATTCTAAAGTCAAATTGGTTGAAGAGGCAAGGAAAACACAAGAGTGTGCAACTAAAGAGAATAATGAAGTCATAGATATTGTTATATCTGATATTCTAAAATAGATTGTTGAGAAAGAGATAGGTCGTAAGGAGGAAGGGAGATCCACTTTAATGGTGATAGGATACAAAGTATATCAATCTAGTCAATTCAATAGTGTATCTGGTGGAGCTATTCATGTTGCATACAAAATGGTGAAGGAAGATGCAAAATATGATCTTTGTGAGATGTTGAGGAGTCAATTCTTTGTGAACATGGAGAAGATCAAGAAAGATAAGAACCAGTCATTCAAATATGGATCACTCCTAGTATGTATGTTCTTTTACTTGTAGAATCACTTTCCTGGAATAGGTTCTATTATATGGTCAAAGGATAGACCGGTAATAATGAAGATTAAACAATGCATAAATACTTTAGGAAACAATTTTGATTTAGTTATGTGGGGTTAATTCAAATATTTCCAAAGTAAAATGTACCTAAGAGAGAGAAACCCAACCAGAATTATTGAGAATTATAAATATGATATTTGTTTTCTAGTAGATACAGATACTTGCATATTGCAAGAAGTGAAACCTAGAATATGTTGGATACCTGCTATGGGTTATGAAGATCTAGTCACTATTCATGCTTATGTTCTATTATTTAAACTAATTGACTCTTCATCACCTAGGTTTGGAACTTATGAGGAGACATCATTAAAAATATACAATGAGTTGAGAGCATGGGTAATCCAAAGAAAGATCAGAAAACAAGTTGACAATTTAGCCAACATGAGTGGCATTACACCTGAAATGACGTTAAAACTTAGAAAGAAATGGAAAGTGACAAATCATGCACATCTGCTGCAGGAGCCAAGGATACTTGAATTGAATTAGAAGAGGTTACACCTCAGAGAGTTACAAGGATTTTAGTACTGAAATGATCAACATATACTTCCACTACTTCTATTAAGGATAAGAAAGAGAAAAAGACACCATAAACTATTCAGCAAACTTACAAAAGAAAGAAGGAAATGACATAAGGCTACAAAGAGTCAAAGATTAAGAAGGAAGGTAAAGAAAAGGATGAAGAAAAAAAGGTTAGAATAGAGTCTGGGAAAAAGTATACTATTTTAGAAAATGATAAAATTGACAATTCTATCATTCTTGAGAACATTGTTAAAGACATCAAAGAACATAGAAATGTGATATAAGTATGGACTCACTTTGAGAAGTTTGATAGTGAAGAGAAAAGGAAGATTGAAGATGCAATTGTAAAAAGTTTACACACTTTTTGCAATTCACCTAGTAAACTTTACAAAGATGTACCTAAAGAACTGCTTAATCCAAATTAACAAAAGTTGGAGAGAAGCTCTAAAGATTGATAGAGTAATAATGGAACAAACACTTACACATTTGCAACTGGAACCACCTATCAAACAGATAAAGTTGACAGTTGAAGCAACGAGAGAAGAATCTAATACAAAGAACAAAGTTACGAGAATTGTCATTAGAGATACTCAATCAGTAAGGAATGAGACAATAGATTTATTGACAAAACTTTGTGAAGTTTTAGATTGCTTATAAAGTCAAATCAGTTGAAGAGGAAAGGAAAACACAAGAGTGTGCAACTGAAGAGACTAATGAATTCATAGATAATGTTATATCTAATATTATAGAATAGATTGTTGAGAAAGAGACAAGTCATAAGGAGGATGAAGATATACTTTCAATAAAGAGAAATCTAGATCCAACCAGTGAAGGAAGCACAGTAAAGAAGAGGAAACCAAAGGACACAACTAGTTCAGAAGAATCTGAAGAAGAAGAGATGAAAACAACTTTTGATATTACTCAGGTGAGCCTCAAAGATCTTTTTAAAATGTCAGATACACTAAAGGAAAAAGATGAAAAGAACAAAAATGAGGGAAAAGAAAAAGAAGGTCATAATACTTAAAGGAGCCAGAAACATAATCAAGAATTTAGTACCTAATGTGAGATATGGAAAACATGGTAATTCTATTGATCAATTGGGTATGTTGGTCAAGGTTGTTTATGATCAAGTAAATAACTTGGAGAGTGCAACTATGGAGTTAGAAATGAAATAATATGAGAGACAACGAGCTGACAAGTTGAAAGAGACCATAATAATGGAAAGAGACACTTCCAATTCTAGTGAATAAAATGAAGTAGATCCTACGGGAGAAAGGAAAAATGTTTGTAAAAGTTTCTAAGGTTACATTATTTACACAGGATCTAGAGAAGAAGAGAGAGGAATCCCAACAAGAACTTGATTATTTAATTACAACATTTGATCCTCTAACCAGTTCAGTTTCAACATACACTGCTAAGGTGAACATGATTTCAAACAACATGAAGATGTTGCAAGTTGAGCAAGATAACATAATATTATCAATTATGGAGTTGCAAGCCTATCTAGCTCCCACTATGAATCTCATGCAACAACATGTGAGAAATGCAGAGACAATACTAAGTCAACAAGAGGTGAACACTTTAAATGATATGGAAGTCCAACAATATTGATTATACATGGACAAATATTATCTATAAGACACTTACACAAGTCTTGGAATACATCACTGAATTCAACAAAGATCAACTTCAAGGAAACTTTTGATCGAATGTAATTCTGGTATGTACTTATAATCCTTTGTCATTATTGACAAAAAGGGGGAGAATGATGTATGAGAATTATATGTAATGAACTATATGAAAGAATGATGCAATATTGTGTGATATCAATATAGCATGCATAATGTAAGGGGTAGTATGCTTTAAGTATGATTTAAGGTTGATATTGTAGTTGAGATGATTTTTAGAAGTTTTTGCCATCAATGCCAAAGGGGGAGATTGTTGGCATTATGGTACATTTTTGGAGATGATATGAAGAGAGGTTGTGAGTGGATGCATAAGTGGTTTTACTTGATGAAAATGTATTCAAATATCATGATTAGAGTGATCGGTAAGCATTGTGCATGATTGGTAAAGAAAAGATCAAGTATGTATGTTGATTGATGTTTAGGAAGAAAATATTAAATAGATAGTGGTAGCAGTCCAATTAAGGGAAGATTCAGATGTTACGCTCAGAGATACAATATGTATATGGTATGAGGAATCTATGATTCCAATCATAACTTATTTGGTTGAGTGGTGATAGAGGCTTTAGTGTCATAATCACTAAGATAGGTAGAACTCTTATGTTCTTAATCAACTAGTCAGGTGATTACAGATCGGTGAGTGGTAAAGTATATGTGCTCATTTCTATTGTACTCATACCTTCCATATATTTTGATGACATACGAAACACTTTATTTTTCTACTTATGTTCTCTCAATAATGTTGTTGTTTTATGATGACTTTTTTTATATCTCTATGATGTATCTGAATGTTTAACATCTTTGCTTTCATCATGGGTGACTATGCTTAGTTACTGCTATATTGATGGAGATGTTCATTTCTCTCTTTTCTCATGTCGCTAGATGTATTTTTTCATTGTAAATGTACCTTTATTTCTGCATTGTACTATGCATGGATCCACCAATGTTCTCTGTACTCTTTTGATGCCATAGTAACGTGATCAATATCTGTTTCTCTTGCTTTAATGTTTATGTTATGAGCACATTGATATGTTTAATGAAATGAAAATTTAGCACCTCATGCCCCTTTTATATGATTTGGTGATGTATGCTACTAACTTTTCTTGCAAGTAATGTGTTCAGTTCAATTTGATTGAATCAAGGGTGACGTTTGTAGTTGACTGTTGAGGCAAGGAATGATTTTATGCTCGATTTGGAATTCTAGGATTAGGTTCACCTAGCTAATGCAATACTACCAGGCCACACTAATGCAAGTCTATAATGAATACAAGCTACAACGCAAGTCACTTTGCCCATTTTTTTATGATTACATTTTCCCCTCTTTGAATTGATGTGTGATCAACACATTGATTCAAAGACCTATTAGCAAGAAGACCCAGAATAGTTTGATTTGAAGTGATGAAACCATTATTTTGAAGAAGAAGATCGACTTCAAGCTTGATTGGATGAACATTGATCAAAAGATATAAAATAGAATGCTCATTTTGATTTGAAGCGACGAAACTGAAAATCTGTCAAGAACTCTTAAACCTTTTGATTAGTTTGAACGAATAACCAGTTTGATTTGAAGTGATGAAACTAATTACCTTTAAGAGATTTGATTAGCAAGAAAATTGACTTGATTTGAAGCGATGAAGCCAATTTGATCAATGCATTTGGTTTCAATAATGAATAGCTCGTATAAGACCGATTTTGTCTGGTTTCGAGTGTATTCACCGCTGTATAAGACCATTGATTAGGTTGCCTTTGATTTAAGATGGTATCAACTTGATTTGTTGTGATGAAGCTGAGATGCCCCAAGCGATGGGGTTTTGATTGAGGATGTGATATGATTTAGCAAAAAGTGAATGTGGGTGCCAGAAATGTATGCGTGAATTTGTGTCGGGTACCTGTAGCTACAAACACACACACTTCAATGATCCATTAAGTGGTTAGCAGGTTAGAAAATAACAAAACCAGAATATTAATAATATCCTAAGCTAACTGACATCAGTTCATTGCCTTCTAGTAGGTAAGAGTATGGAATTTTCTCTTAGGTCATCGCAAAGTCCAGTGACTACACACTGTTCTAAACGAAGGATTTTAAAGCTATAGCTAAATGATCTAAATGATAAATGCAAGATGCAGATTGTTGTAAGTCCAAGATAATTAAGAATTCATTTAAGAAGCACCAAATGAAATGTGTAATATTCATTTTAATAAACACCAAATTCAAATGTGCTCTAAGTTATGAGTTTGCATGCTTGAAAGTAATAACAACAATGCTAAATGATTAAAAGCTAAGAATGATAGAAAATAAAATGTAGTATAATAATGATATCAAAGGTTAGGATCCTTTGTGAAGGAAAAGAGCTTCTCGTTTATAGAAAATCTATGTCGAATCGACAGTCAAAATTAGAGGAAATGAGTGGCTCATATTTGATTTAAGGAAGCACAATCCATGTGCAAGCAATTTGATTGGTCGAAAGAGTCAGTTGACTGAACTGACTGATCAGTTATTTTGGAAACTTCCAAAATCATTTCCAGTTAACAACTTTGTTTCCAAAATGATAAATAGTGGAGAATCAGTTAACTAAGTGGAACTAGATTGTTTTCAATTTGATAATTAGTTAACTGGATTTGATGATGTCATATACATTTTTAATAATTTAAATGATTTTGAATGCATATTTGTTTTTATTAATTAATCTAATTCCCTTTTTGATTTAATTGACAAATTTGTAGTTTTATTTAATTAATCTATCAGAATATCAATTAAATAATTAACATAAGGTTTATTTGCCAATGTATTGCATTTTTAGGAATTAATTAATTAACCAAGTAAGGTGATCGATTATAACCTAGGGTTTAGGTCAGATTAGTTCAAATTTGATAATTACATGTTTGATTTAGGACTTAAGGTTTATCAATATTACAGTTTCTTGATTAGTTGTTACAATTGGGGGTCTAGAGTTTAGATGATCATTATTTTGTGATTACAGTATTAACTGACTGAGTAGCTTGCTTTCACCATACATGAAATTTCATAGCATAAATGTAAATGCATGTAATTAAGACAATAAAACATTCTTTAAACTCAAATACACATAACACATATTTAATAGTATTGCAGAAACCCTTGTTAGTAAAAACTGCAGTGGGGATGGAACCCGTGCAAAGCTTCACTACTGCAGACATAAAGTTTCCTGTTAGGGCTTACAAAGATTGATCACTTTTGGTGATCTTACCATGTTAGGAGTAACGATAATATTTGTTAGATCTACCTTGTGAAAGGATTTTGAAACACAACGTATGTGTGCACTCGGTTAGGAGATTTAAGCAAAGACAGTTAAGTATACTCTGTTAAGAGATTTTGAGTATGTTACAATTATTAGAGAGTAACAAGAAATTATGACTTGAATAATACAATCTCAATATTGTTGATATCAGATCCTTTAAGTACAATAAGTTTATCACCTTTTTGTGATTGATAATACCATCTGTACTGCACGATATCTTTGTGTCTATTCAATAAAATCCTTCAATAAAATCCTTGTGCTAAAATCCTTCAATTGCTAAAACCCTTGTGCTAAAACCCTTATCTAATCTTTAGATGTCCTTAGTGCGGTGGCTACTTGATCATACCATTACTCTACCAAAAATAACATCTTGACCTTACATATATCAAAACATTTGACCTAATTAGGGTTTACACTATCTTAGAAAAACTAAGATCAACAGTTTACAAAATTTACCTTGATCATCTATACATAGGAAACACAATAAATAAATGAATACATCCGCAATTAATGTTCTCCTCAATCTTGATAATTTTTTATCCAGCTTGACAAAAAGTTGTTACCTAGGATAATGTGCCATTACAAATTGTAGGTAAATGTTCAGGCTTAGAATTGTCACCCTAACTCAGGAATTAGGGCTACACGACAATTCCATCCTAACAATAGAAACCTCTCCTAGTTGTAGGTATACTATGAATGAAGAGGAATCCATGGATTCTAGGCTGGTTCTTCTAAAATATGGTATATCACTTCCTGACTGAAAATTGAATTGAGAAAAAGGAGAAAGGGATTTGTAACTAAACTTGCAAAAAAGAAAGGTGATACACCAAGGATATTCAGACTTTTTTTGAAGCTTTAAACTGACATATACTTATTATACTCTGATGGATCTTTGGACTATCATTCACTACTCAATACATAGGTTAATTGAAAGGTGACAACTAGGGTTTTGACCACAAGCAACACTTCTTCCATTGACAACATGCACATTCCACAAAAGGCTTATATTTCTGTAATATGAAATAGGAATTAATGTAATTCACTAAAATATATTGCAAAAGTATTACTCTTATATGCAGAAAATTGAAAAGGAACTATGAGCAATGACCACAACAAGAAGTATGTGAAAGCGAGGCAATTGTATTCTTCTCAAAAATCTGTGAATAAGATACATACATGAATTCCAGAATCAATGGCAAGGAATGATGAAATCCTCTTGCACAAAATCCTAATTACAAGTATGCACTTACAATGGAATACAAAAAGAAATGGATCCACAGCAATAGGAATTTGAAATTCACTAATACTAATTTTCCACTAAATTTGACTCCCTAAAAAATAAGAAAAACTACCCCTAAATAGCCAACATGGCTTATTCAAATAATCTTTTCCCTCCAAAAACCCTAAACAACTAACGGGTTCAATCAACATCTAAACCAACCCCTAAGTTAAAGCCTTTATCATAGGCACATTATTTTCATCTTCTAACACATCATCGAAGGCTAAGAAAACTTATTCATCCCGATTACCATGCTTTGTAAGAATTTCAAAAACCCTAACTAACTCGGCATCTGACTACTCATACACTATCGACACCATACCCGAGCATTTGGAGGTAACTGTGGTTTGTTACGAATGTGTTGTTTGATATGACTATCCTCAAGGAAAAGATTTCTGCAGTTGTGTTGTGGCACTTAAAGTACTAAGGTGGCAATGCTGAAGGGATGTCGATGCACTGTCACTGTCATAGAATTTACTTCAACTGACAATGGAATTCAAATGTGAGTAAAATACACTGCATCCCATTTTATTGATTTCATTTCATCTCTTAGGGTTTTATGTTTATCTCTGTGCTACCGCCATGTTGCAAGTGGAAACCCTGAAACTATGCTATGAAATCTGCTATGTTCTGTGGAGAAACTTTGAGGTTTATGAGCTTTTAGGAGGAAAACATTGTTCATACATTCATTGCAAACTATAGTTTCACTGTTTGTAGCATCCTTCTTCAGCAGAGGCTGCGGCTTTTGATCTTCATCTTGCTCGAACTCGGGCTCAAACTGTAAGTTGGCATATCCTTTCTTTAATGTTGGAATACTTGAGGATATTGTGCCATAACATATGACACTGATCAATGGTTTGTAAGTTAGTTTGATTCATCTCCATCATGGGTTTTGAACTTGCAGTTTGTTTGAAGGCACGAGGAGTTCCTGTCTGTTTGTGATGCCACCACTGCACTTTGAAGGTTATCACCACTGCCACCTTAGAATGGTTTGGAGCTGTGGCTGAGGTGTCAAACCCATGAACTCTGATTATGAACTGGGAATGTCCCAGCAACAGCTTCAGACTCATCCCCATTTTGTAGCGTGACCATAAAGAAACACCAATGCTGTCTTTAATCACCAAACCCGCGGGTAACAGACCAATTTATGAATGTTTTTGTTGTGACCACTATGTGGGTTTTCTGGAATCGTGACTCCTTTAGCATTTTCAAAAAAATAGAACTTATGACTGAAAGATGGAGTGAATACTTTTAGCTTTATGACATCTTTCAGTCATAAGCTTTACCTATTCATGCGAGTTGCTAAAGACATAAATGAAGAAATGAAGACACACTTCTTTTGGGCATAAAAGATAAGTTGACTCCTTCTGTTGCTTGTTCATTCTCTGCTCTTTGTATTGATCTTCACTTGTATGTTAGTGCTCTATTTGATGTTGATTGTGTAGCCTTCAATCTTTATATCACTGTTGTTTACTTGTTTTTGAGCCCATGAACCTCGGCCCTTCTCAATGTCGAAGGTCACTATCTGATGTCTTTTTGATGTATGTTGGTATCTGTCTGATGCTTGATTGTAGTTACTTGCATTACTTTAAAAACCACCACCCAACTTTGCACTTGGAACTACCGATTTGATGCTTGTCACCATTTTGAGTTGAACCACGGTATTTACTCTGTTTGAATGTTTCAATAAAAACATTATTACCACTGTCTTCCAATACTAGTAATTAACAAGCATAATGTATGCTTCTCTGTTGGATGTCGACTACTGTTTGAAAAAGAAACACACACAAGATTTTAAATTGCAACACTATGTTAAAACACTATGAATTTGCAGCCTTGATAGAATACCAAGAATCTCTGTTTGATGCCCAACTCCACTGTTCAAAAAAAAAGAGCATACATAAGATATAAACTGTAACATATATGTTAAGAAACACATTAGCTCATAGTTTTGCTGATAATATCGAGCATCTTTTAAGCATTATATGCATTGAATATGCTGTTGTCCTTTATGCAAGAATATACTGTTTGTCTTTTGAAACATACATAACAGAGAAAACCCATGGGGTTCGAGCACGGGCTCGTGACCTCCATGGATTTTACTAAAAAATAGTGAATCACCATTTGTATACATCATTCTATCAATAATATATGCTCTATTCCTGTTATCAAGAATGTTCAAAACATCTATATGAGATGTAAACTTTGCAAAAGAAACTGTCTCAACAGGTGAACTAAAACACACTATACAGTT
>MU228196.1:384183-429347 GCA_018584345.1 Thuja plicata | reverse complement strand
CTTTGCAAAAGAAACTGTCTCAACAGGTGAACTAAAACACACTATACAGTTGCAGTATTTTATCATGATTAAGCATAGTCATTTTGATGCAGCTTTTGAATATCTTGCAATACTTTTATTTCATTATTCTTGCTCTCTGTATTTGCACACTCATGTCGATCCGAGGTTATTAATTTCTATCCATTTTGCAACTTTTACATTTTATGTTTCATGCTTTCATCCTGTTTAGCATTTTCATTTGACATAGTTTATGCATAATCTCTATATATGAAACTTCAACTTAGATCCTCCAAGTGATCTTTAACAAATGCATAACAGTCGGATATATGTGAAGAAGCACTTAGTGTAACAACACTTTCATACTTTGCATTATTTGTATAAAACAGTGAGTCTTTAGAATCTTTCAATTTTGCAATTTACCAATTTTCTCTGTTCATGTCCTTTCTGTAGCATCTTTGATTCCTTCATGTATCTTTCAATGTGTTCTTCAGATGTGTGTAAACAATAGCCTTTTAGATGATAACCATCCTTCTGCATAAAATGACTTATGTGAAGTTCGAGCACGGGCTCGTGACATCCACTGCATTATTTTTTGTTGTTTCTTGCATTCAATTATGCACACCTGTTCATTTGCACACACAATAACACTCAATTTATTAGGTCATCAAATCATATACACCAGTCAATGTTTGTGAGTGAATGTAAGATAACATTCACTCATGAATACTGGTTGGTTTGTGTTATTTGGTGAACTTATAGGTTGATCTAATCATGAAAAAGGTTTCTCAGCTGGTAATACTAAGTCCCTTTCATTTAGATATCTGATTTGAAGAATAGCATGCATCAAAGTGATTATAGATAGCAAAAGGTTTCATGTTTAGAACAAATCCCTTTAACACTATTCTTCAGATACTATTAATGAATTTTTTTTTCCTCATTATATTGATTTCAGCAGATTGACATGCAGTTTTGAGCAGGATTGACTGTATGTTGCTTGTTGTCCCATGTATTGCTTAGATCCAACTAGATCTAACATCTTTTTTTTCATGATGCAGGGAAACCCTAGAAGACCTAAATGCAGATGATGATGGACTTTGAAGACCTAGGACCTAATATGTAACTAGCAATGGAGATCAAATATGCAAGCAACAAACCACTACAAGGCAATGCATGGGACCCCTACTCCATACTTTCAATTATGCCTTTTATTCTGCAATGTACTATTGTTTTGACATAAAGAAAAGGATGAAGCAACATTTGTATAATACATTCAGTTTGAATGCACAATGTAATTGATCAAATTGTAATTTGAAACTTTTGGGAATATGATCAACTCTTAGAGTACAAAAAATGACATTTTCTGAAATGAATGTATGTAATTTACAAAATGTTTATTAATAATACCTGAAGGCTAATATTAATAGGAATTTTTCTAAAAATGCAATCTTCTCCTGCTTATGATTGTTTTGATGCATGCTGCAAATTAGGATAACAATTATGGCGAATTCTGCTGGATGTCTGCCTGGTAGACATAACCCTAGACCTCTATCCTTGGGTAATGGAGTTAGGAAACTTGAAACCATGAATGCAATCATTTCTTGAAATGAAAATGCAGCTATCCTAGACCTAAGGTAGCCTAAATACCTATGCAACCTAGAGACCTATGTGCTTGGACAACACTTATTGAAAATGAAAACCTAGACTAAAATCTAACCCTCAAAGCAAAGCTTGAGGTGTATTCCATTAACTGGAATTTGCAGAACTTCCCCATCAGTTGTGGACAACTGATAAGCATTGTTTTCCTTACAGGCTGTAATAACAAAAGGGCCTGCCCAAAAGTTATCAAATTTATCATGCTACCCTGGCCTACTCTTTAGTACATCCCACTTGAGTATTAAGTCTCCCTATTTAAATTCTTTGAAATTAGCTTCCTTGTCAAAAGATCTCTTAGTTTGTGCCTGCTTAAGTTCCATTTTCATCAATGCTTTTCTCCTTTCCTCTTCAAGTTGTAATAGATTGGCATACCTCAGTTTAAGGGGATCTTCTTCTCCAAACAATAACATCTAATCAGCTAATTGCAAGGCTGGAAATTTAGTGGAAATTGGCAATCTAGCCTCTTTACCATAAACTAGGACATACGGGGAATTCCCAATTACCTGTTTAGGTGTAATTCTATCTAGCCACAAGGCTGCCTTCAATTTGGAATGCCAATTCCTTTTATTTCCTTGCAAAGTTTTCTTGATGATCCTGATTATGTTTTTATTGGTAGATTTTGCAAGACCATTACCCTGAGGATAATAATTTGAAGAAGTGTTTAAGTAAATCCCATTATTTATAGCCCATTATGTAATGGCTAAACCAATAAAATCCATAGCATTATCAGAAATGATTGATTGAGGAACTCCAAACGTGGTTATTATATCATCATAGAATTTTACCACACCAGGTCCAGAAGCTTCCTTTAGTGCAATAGCCTCGGTCCATCTTGTAAAGTTATCAGTAGCAGTTAAAATCCATTTATGACCTGCACTAGAATTAGGATTGATAGGGCCAATGAAGTCCATTCCCCACTTAGTAAATGGCTGATCAACCACAATTGGTTTTAATGGTAGTGCTGCCAGCCTTTGTTTCCCTGCAAACAGTGCACATTTCTGACATTTTCTAGCCCAAATATGAGCATCTTTAAACAAATTAGGCCAATAATAGCCTGCCCTTAGTATTTTCCAAGCTGTAGTTTTAGGACTGAAATGCCCTCCACAGGATCCATCATGAAATTCGGATAATATTTTGTTTTGATCTAATGAATCAATACATTTAAGAAACATTCCAGAATAATCTTTTCTATATAGAACACCATCAAGAAGAACATAGGGGATAGATTTTAACCTGTAGTATCTCCTTTTTGCCTTATCAAGATTATCTAGGCATTGTCCTGTTTGCAAGAATCTAGTCATATCTGAAAACCATGTCATAGGATCATTAAACAGTACAATATCACTTTGTAAATCTTTAGATTCTTTAGGTGCTTCGATCTGTTCCTCTTCTTCTACCATTTGTGTACAAAGGCCTTTACCTCTAACCAGCTTAGTTACATGAATCTGCACATCATACTCCATAACCCTTGTTATCCAACCAGCTCTTTTCTCATTAACATCTTTGTTCAACAAAAACTCCTTGATGCTAGGATGAGCTACCATTAAGTGCACCCTATTTCTAGCAATTAAATGCTTAAACATCTTCAAAGCTTTAATAATTGCAAGTACATGTTTTTCAATAAAAGTGCACCTTTTCTCATAATCATCCATACCTTTGCTGAAAAATGCAACTGGCTGCTCTTGTTTCTGATCATTCTTCTGAACCAGCATAGCGGAGATTGTGGCAGAACTACCATAAGCATACAAAATGAAGTCTCTAGTAAAATCAGGATTAGCAAGAGTAGGGGCTAAAGACAAAGCCTATTTTATCAGTTCAAAATTCCTCTTTCCTTCATCTGTCCAGCCGAAGGGAATATCCTTTTTAAGCATTGTGGTCAATGACTTTAACAAATTTGCAATATCAGGGATAAACCTCCTTACAAAGTTAATTCTCCCAATAAAAATCTGCAATCCTTTCTTGTGTTTAGGCAATGAAAGATCAAGAATTGCATGAATTCTTTAAGGATCAATTGTTTTTCCTTCCTTAGACACTTGGTATCCTAAAAGTTTTCCTTCATGAACAACAAACACAGATTTCTTAGGATTCAAAGATCTTCCAAATTCTCTACATCTTTGCAATATTTGTCTCAAATGATCAATATGTTGATTCGCAACTTTGCTGTAAATTGTTACATCATCAAGATAAACCAGAACAAATTTATACATTAAGTTCTTGAAAGCCATGTCCATTTCTTTCTGAAAAGTAGCTCCAACATTTGACAACCCAAATGGCATTCTTCGGTAGGCCATAGAACCCCACTTAGTTGTAAAGGCTGTTTTAAACTGATCAGATTCCTTAACTAAAATCTGATTATAACCAGAGTATCCATCCAAGAGCAAGAATCTCTCAGAACCTGAAACATATTGTAAAATTTGTTCCATGGAAGGAAGAGGGTGTCTATCTTTTAGAGATGCCCTATTAAGGTCTCTAAAATCTACACAAAGTCTTATTTCTTCGTTCTTCCTCCTTACTGGTACTAAGTTAGAAACCCAAGATGTGTGCTTAATAGGAAATATGATACCACCATCTAGAAGTTTCCTCAGCTCTTTCAACATTAATGGCTCTAATTTGGGATTTATAGGCCTTTGCTTTTGTCTAATTGGCCTAGCATTTGGTTCCAATTCTATAGTATGTTGAGTTAATTTAGGATCAAAACCTTTTAGATCAGAGTAATCCCATGCAAAAACATCATTGTATTCTCTAAAAAGATCAATAAATAGTTCTTTTTCTTCAAGAGAATTTATTTTACCAACCTTCAACCGCTTATCTCTGAAAATTTCCACTTCTTCATAATGATCTGCTTCAATCAGCATGCTGGTTTTACCCCTTTTAAACTGGTCATCAAAATTAAAAGCTGATTCCAAGCTTACTAATCCCTTTGGTAATTTATTGGTTTTCAATTGAATAATCTGGTCTTCCATTTGCTGAATGTTCTTGTTATCTCTTGGAGCTGAAAAACCATCTGTTTCTATCAAAAAACTTAGGATATGTTCATCAGTATTAAAAACTTGCCGATAAATGTCATTATCCAGAATGGATGGCCTGACAATTATCTTAATATGAGACTGGTCTAAAATTATTCCTTTATTTTCTGTTAATGCAATGTGACCACCAATACCAGCCAACCTATCCGCATGTGTATTTTCCCTTCTAGGAATTGAAATCAGGTTGAAAGCATCAAATCCAATTAGAATATCAGAAACTCTAGATTTATACATCTTAAGCAGGTCATTTTTAACAATGTTGATGCCTCTCACCTGCTTAACAATAATCTCACTGTCACCGAATGCTCTCAGACATTTGATACCTTTCAATCTTGCCCACTCTAATCCTTGGATTAAACTTTCATATTCAGCCACATTGTTAGAACAAGGAAAAGGCAATTTAAATGCCGCATAAAACTTATCACCGTTAGGTGAAACTAGAATAACCCCTACACCAACTCCATCCTTATTGCTTGACCCATCAAAATACAAATCCCAAAGATGGTTAGATACATCAGGTTCAGATTTTGGGTCTTTAATCAAATTAGGCACCACCGAATCAAATTCTAAAATCATGTAATTTCCAAAACCAGCATCAAACACATCCATCTCTTGGTCATTTCTAGTTGCCCATTCATCAAGAACCATATCGGGATACTCCTCAGTTTGTGTGTTATAAGATGAACTCTCATTGATTTCATCTGGATCCATGATCAGGCATTAGGGCTACACGACAATTCCATCCTAACAATGGAAACCTCTCCTAGCTGTGGGTAGACTATGAATGAAGAGGAATCTCCGGATTCTAGGCCGGTTCCTATAAAATATGGTATTTCACTTCCTGACTGAAAATTGAATTGAGAAAAAGGAGAAAGGGATTTGTAACTAAACTTGCATAAAGGAAAGGTGATACACCAAGGATATTTAGAGTCTTTTTTGAAGCTTTAAACTGACATATACTTATTATACTCTGATGGATCTTTGGACTATCATTCACTACTCAATACATAGGTTAATTAAAAGGTGACAACTAGGGTTTTGACCACAAGAAACACTTCTTCCATTGACAACATGCACATTCCACAAAAGGCTTATATTTCTATAATATGAAATAGGAATTAATGTAATTCACTAAAATATATTGAAAAAGTATTACTCTTATATGCAGAAAATTGAAAAGGAACTATGAGCAATGACCACAACAAGAAGTATGTGAAAGTGAGGCAATTGTATTCTTCTCAAAAATCTGTGAATAACCTACATACATGAATTTCAGAATCAATGGCAAGGAATGATGAAATCCTCTTGCGCAAAATCCTAATTACAAGTATGCACTTACAATGGAATACAAAAAGAAATGGATCCACAGCAATAGGAATTCAAAATTCACTAAAACTAATTTTCCACTAAATTTGACTCCCTAAAAAATAAGAAAAACTACCCCTAAATAGCCAACATGGCTTATTCAAATAATCTTTTCCCTCCAAAAACCCTAAACAACTAATGGGTTCAATCAACATCTAAACCAGCTCCCAAGTTAAAGCCTTTATCATAGGCACATTATTTTCATCTTCTAACACATCATCGAAGGCTAAGAAAACTTATTCATCCCGATTACCATGCTTTGCAAGAGTTTCAAAAACCCTAACTAACTCAGCATCTGACTACTCATACATTGTCGGCACCATACCCGAGCATTTGGAGGTAACTGCAGTTTGTAATGAATGTGCTATTTGATATGACTATCCTCAAGGAAAAGATTTCTGCAGTTGTGTCGTGGCACTTAAAGTACTAAGTTGGCAATGCTAAAGGGATGTCGATGCACTGTCACTGACACAACATTTACTTCAACTGAAAATGGAATTCAAATGCGAGTAAAATACACTGCATCCCATTTTATCAATTTCATTTGCATCTCTTAGGGTTTTATGTTTATCTCTGTGCTACCGCCATGTTGCAAGTGGAAACCCTGAAACTATGCTGTGAAATCCACCATGTTCTATGGAGAAACTTTGAGTTTTATGAGCTTTTAGGAGGAAAACACTGTTCATACATTCATTGCAAACTATAGTCTCACTGTTTGTAGCATCCTTCTTCAGCAGAGGCTGCGGCTTTTGATCTTCATCTTGCTTGAACTCGGGCTCAAACTGTAAGTTGGCATATCCTTTATTTAATGTTGGAATACTTGAGGATATTATGCCATAACATATGGTGCTGATCAATGGTTTGTAAGTTAGTTTGATTCATCTCCATCACGGGTTTTGAACTTGCAGTTTGTTTGAAGGCACGAGGAGTTCCTGTCTGTTTGTGATGCCACCACTGCACTTTGAAGGTTATCACCGCTGCCACCTTGGAATGATTTGGAGCTGTGGCTGAGGTGTCAAACCCACGAACTCTGATTATGAATTGGGGATGTCCCAGCAACAGCTTCAGACTCATCCCTATTTTGTAGCATGACCATAAAGCACCACCACTCTTGTCTTTAATCACCAAACCCGCGGGTAACAGACCAATTTATGAATGTTTTTGTTGTGACCACTATGTGGGTTTTCTAGAATCGTGACTCCTTTAGCATTTTCAAAAAAATAGAACTTATGACTGAAAGATGGAGTGAATACTTTCAGCTTTATGACATCTTTCAGTCATAAGCTTTACTTTTTCATGCGAGTTGCTAAAGACACAAATGAAGAAATGAAGACACACTTCTTTTGGGCATAAAAGATAAGTCGACTCCTTCTGTTGCTTGTTCATTCTCTTCTCTTTGCAGTGATCTTCACTTGTATGTTAGTGCTCTATTTGATGTTGATTGTGTAGCCTTGAATCTTTATATCACTGCTGTTTACTTTTTTTTGAGCCCATGAACCTCAGCCCTTCTCAATGTTGAAGGTCACTGGCTGATGTCTTTTTGATGTATGTTGGTATCTGTCTATGCTCGATTGTAGTTACTTGCATTACTTTAAAAACCACCACCCAACTCTGCACTTGGAACTGCCGATTTGATCCTTGTCACCATTTTGAGTTGAACCACAAGATTTACTCTGTTTGAATGTTTCAATAAAAACATTATTACCACTTTCTTCCAATACCAATAATTAACAAGCACAATGTATGCTTCTTTGTTGGATGTTGACTACTATCTGAAAATGAAACACACACAAGATTTTAAATTGCAACACTATGTTAAAACACTATGAATTTGCAGCCTTGATAGAATACCAAGAATCTTTGTTTGATGCCCGACTCCATTGTTGAAAAAATAAAGAACATACATAAGATATAAACTGTAACATATATGTTAAGAAACACATTAGATCATAGTTCTTCTGATAATATCGAGTATCTTTTAAGCATTATATGCATTGAATATACTGTTGACCTTTATGCAAGAATATACTATTCATCTTTTGGAACATACATAACAGAGAAAACCCATGGGGTTTGAGCACGGGCTCATGCCCTCCATGGATTTTACTAAAAAATAGTGAATCACCATCTGTATACATCATTCTATCAATAATATATGCTCTATTCCTATTATCAAGAATGTTCAAAACATCTATATGAGATGTAAACTTTGCAAAAGAAACTGTCTCAACAGGTGAACTAAAACACACTATACAGTTGCAGTATTTTATCATGATTAAGCATAGTCATTTTGATGCAGCTTTTGAATATCTTGCAATACTTTTATTTCATTATGCTTTCTCTCTATATTTGCACACTCATGTCGATCCGAGATTATTAATCTCTATCCATTTTGCAACTTTTAGATTTTTTGTTTCATGCTTTCATTCTGTTTAGCATTTTCATTTAACATAGTTTATGCATAATCTCTATATATGAAACTTCAACTTAGATCCTCCAAGTGATCTTTAACAAATGCATAACAGTCGGATATATGTGAAGAAGCACTTACTGTAACAGCACTTTCATACTTTGCATTATTTGTATAAAACAATGAGTCTTTAGAATCTTTCAATTCTGCAATTTACCAATTTTCTCTGTTCATGTCCTTTCTGTAGCATCTTTGATTCCTTCATGTGTCTTTAAATATGTTCTTCCAATGTGTGTTAACAATAACCTTTTAGATGATAACCATCCTTCTGCATAAAATGACTTATGTGAAGTTCGAGCACGGGCTCGTGACATCCACTGCATTATTTTCTGTTGTTTCTTGCATTCAATCATGCACACCTGTTCATTTGCACACACAATAACACTCAATTTATTAGGTCATCAAATCATATACACCATTCAATGTTTGTGAGTGAATGTAAGATAACATTCACTCATGAATACTGGCTGGTTTGTGTTATTTTGTCAACTCACAGGTTGATCTAATCATGAAAAAGGTTTCTCAGATGGTAATACTAAGTCCCTTTCATTCAGATATCTGATTTGAAGAATAGCATGCATCAAAGTGATTATAGATAGCAAAAGGTTTCATGTTTAGAACAAATCCCTTTAACACTGTTCTTCAGATACTATTAATGAATGTTTTTTTCCTCATTATATTGATTTCAGCAGATTGACATGCAGTTTTGAGCAGGATTGACTGTATGTTGCTTGTTGTCCCATGTATTGCTTAGATCCAACTAGATCTAACATCTTTTCTTTCATGATGCAGGGAAACCCTAGAAGACCTAAATGCAGATGATGATGGACTTTGAATACCTAGGACCTAATATGTAACCAGCAATGGAGATCCAATATGCAAGCAACAAACCACTACAAGGCAATGCATGGGACCCCTACTCCATACTTTCAATTATGCCTTTTATTCTGTTATGTACTATTGTTTTGACATAGAGAAAAGAATGAAGCAACATTTGTATAATACATTCAGTTTGAATGCACAATGTAATTGATCAAATTGTAATTTGAAACTTTTGGGAATATGATCAACTCTTAGAGTACAAAAAATGACATTTTCTGAAATGAATGTATGTAATTTATAACATGTTTATTAATAATACCTGAAGGATAATATTAATAGGAATTTTTCTAAATATGCAATCTTCTCCTGCTTATGATTGTTTTGATGCATGTTACAAATTAGGATAACAATTTTGGTGACTTCCACTGGATGTCTGCCTGGTAGACATAATCCTAGACCTCTATCCTTGGGTAATGGAGTTAGGAAACTTGAAACCATGAATGCAATCATTTATTGAAATGAAAATGCAGCTATACTAGACCTAATGCAGCCTAAAGACCTATGCAACCTAGAGACCTATGTGCTTGGACAACACTTATTGAAAATGAAAACCTAGACTAAAATCTAACCCTTAGAGCAAATCTTGAGGTGTATTCCATTAACTGGAATTTGTAGAACTTCCCCATCAGTTGTGGACAACTGATAAGCATTGTTTTCCTTACAGGCTGTAATAACAAAAGGGCCTACCCAAAAGTTATCAAATTTATCATGCTACCCTGGCCTACTCTTTAGTACATCCCACTTGAGTACTAAGTCTCCCTCTTTAAATTCTCTAAACTTAGCTTTCTTGTCAAAAAATCTCTTAGTTTGTGCCTGCTTAAGTTCCATTGTCATCAATGCTTTTCTCCTTTCCTCTTCAAGTTGTAATAGATTGGCATACCTCAGTTTAAGGGGATCTTCTTCTCCAAACAATAACATCTGATCAGCTAATTGCAAGGCTGGAAATTCAATGGAAACTGGCAATCTGGCCTCTTTACCATAAACTAGGACATACGGGGAATTCCCAATTACCTGTTTAGGTGTAATTCTATCCAGCCACAAGGCTGCCTTCAATTTGGAATTCCAATCCCTGTTATTTCCTTGCAAAGTTTTCTTGATGATCCTGATTAGGTTTTTATTGGTAGATTCTGCAAGACCATTACCTTGAGGATAATAATTTGAAGAAGTGTTTAAGTAAATCCCATTATTTATAGCCCATTATGCAATGGCTAAACCAATAAAAGCCATAGAATTATCAGAAATGATTGATTGAGGAACTCCAAACCTGGTTATTATATCATCATAAAATTTTACCACACCAGGTCCAGAAGCTTCCTTTAGTGCAATAGCCTCGGTCCATCTTGTAAAATAATCAGTAGTAGTTAAAATCCATTTATGACCTGCACTAGAATTAGGATTGATAGGGCCAATGAAGTCCATTCCCCACTTAGCAAATGGCTGATCAACCACAATTGGTTTTAATGGTAGTGCTGCCAGCCTTTTTTTCCCTGCAAACAATGCACATTTCTGACATTTTCTAGCCCAAATATGAGCATCTTTAAACAAATTAGGCCAATAATAGCCTGCCCTTAGTATTTTCCAAGCTGTAGTTTTAGTACTGAAATGCCCTCTAGAGGATCCATCATGAAACTCGGATAATATTATGTTTTGATCTAATGAATCAATACATTTAAGAAACATTCCAGAATAATATTTTCTATATAGAACACCATCAAGAAGAACATAGGGGATAGATTGTAACCTTTAGTATCTCCTTTTTTCCTTATCAAGATTATCTGGGCATTGTCCTGTTTGCAAGAATCTGGTCATATCTGAAAACCATGTCATAGGATCATTAAACAGTACAATATCACTTTGTAAATCTTCAGATTCTTTAGGTGCTTCGATCTGTTCCTCTTCTTCTACCATTTGTGTACAAAGGCCTTTACCTCTAACCAGCTTAGTTACATGAATCTGCACATCATACTCCATAACCCTTGTTATCCAACCAACTCTTTTCTCATTAACATCTTTGTTCAACAAAAACTCCTTGATGCTAGGATGAGCAACCATTAAGTGCACCCTTTTTCTAGTAATTAAATGCTTAAAATTCTTCAAAGCTTTAATAACTGCAAGTACATGTTTTTCAATAAAAGTGTACCTTTTCTCATAATCATCCATACCTTTACTGAAAAATGCAACTGGCTGCTCTGGTTTCTGATCATTCTTCTGAACCAGCATAGCAGAGATTGTGACAGAACTACCATAAGCATACAAAATGAAGTCTCCAGTAAAATCAGGATTAACAAGAGTAGGGGCTGAAGACAAAGCCTGTTTTATTTGTTCAAAATTCCTCTTTCCTTCATCAGTCCAGCTGAAGGGAATATCCTTTTTAAGCATTGTTGTCAATGGCTTTAAAAAATTTGCAATATCAGGGATAAACCTCAGTACGAAGTTAATTCTCCCAATAAAACTCTGCAATACTTTCTTGTGTTTAGGCAATGAAAGATCAAGAATTGCATGAATTATTTCAGGATCAATTGTTGTTCCTTCCTTAGACACTTGGTATCTTAAAAGTTTTCCTTCATGAACAGCAAACACAGATTTCTTAGGATTCAAAGATCTTCCAAATTCTCTACATCTTTGCAATATTTGTCTCAAATGATCAAAATGTTGATTCACAACTTTGCTATAAATTGTTACATCATCAAGATAAACCAGAACAAATTTATACATTATGTTCTTGAAAGCCATGTCCATTTCTTTCTAAAAAGTAGCTCCATCATTTGATAACCCAAATGGCATTCTTCTGTAGGCCATAGTACCCCACTTAGTTGTAAAGGCTGTTTTAAACTGATCAGATTCCTTAACTAAAATATGATTATAACCAGAGTATCCATCCAAGAGCGAGAATCTCTCAGAACCTGAAACATATTGTAAAATTTGTTCCATGGAAGGAAGAGGGTGTCTATCTTTTAGAGATTCCCTATTAAGGTCTCTAAAATCTACACAAAGTCTTATTTCTTCGTTCTTCTCCCTTACTGGTACTATGTTAGAAACCCAAGATGTGTGCTTAATAGGAAATATGATACCACCATCTAGAAGTTTCCTTAGCTCTTTCAACATTAATGGCTCTAATTTGGGATTTATAGGCCTTTTCTTTTGTCTAAATGGCCTAGCATTTGGTTCCAATTCTATAGTATGTTGAGTTAATTTAGGATCAAAACCTTTTAGATCAGAGTAATCCCATGCAAAAACATCATTGTATTCTCTAAAAAGATCAATAAACAGTTCTTTTTCTTCAAGAGAATTTATTTTACCAACTTTCAACCGCTTATCTCTGAAAATTTCCACTTCTTCATAATGATCTGCTTCAATCAACATGCTGGTTTTACCCCTTTTAAACTGGTCATCAGAATTAAAAGCTGATTCCAAGCTTACTAATCCCTTTGGTAATTTATTGGTTTTCAATTGAATCATCTGGTCTTCCATTTGCTGAATGTTCTTGTTATCTCTTGGAGATAAAAAACCATCTTTTTCTATCAAAAAACTTAGGATATGTTCATCAGTATTAAAAACTTGCCAATAAATGTGATTATCCGGAATGGATGGCCTGACAATTATCTTAATATGAGACTGGTCTAAAATTATTCCTTTATTTTCAGTTAATGAAATATGAGCACCAATACCAGCCAACCTATCCGCATGTGTATTTTCCCTTCTAGGAATTGAAATTAGGTTGAAAGAATAAAATCCATTTAGAATATCAGAAACTCTAGATTTATACATCTTAAGCAGGTCATGTTTAACAGTGTTGATGCCTCTCAATTGCTTAACAATAAGCTCGCTGTCACCGAATGCTCTCAGACATTTGATACCTTTCAATCTTGCCCATTCTAATCCCTGGATTAAACTTTCATATTCAGCCACATTGTTAGAACAAGGAAAAGACAATTTAAATGCCGCATAAAACTTATCACCATTAGGTGAAACCAGCATAACCCCTGCACCAACTCCATCCTTATTCCTTGACCTATCAAAATACAAATCCCAAAGATGGTTAGATACATCAGGTTCAGATTTTTGGTCTTTAATCAAACTAGGCACCTCTAAATCAGATTCTAAAATCATGTAATTTCCAAAACCAGCATCAAACACATCCATCTCTTGGTCATTTCTAGCTGCCCATTCACCAAGAACCATATCGGGATACTCCTCAGTTTGTGTGTTATAAGATGAACTCTCATTGATTTCATCTGGATCCATGATCAGGCATTAGGGCTACATGACAATTCCATCCTAACAATGGAAACCTCTCCTAGCTGTGGGTAGACTATGAATGAAGAGGAAACTCCAGATTCTAGGCCGGTTCCTATAAAATATGGTATATCACTTCCTGACTGAAAATTGAATTGAGAAAAAAGAGAAAGGGATTTGTAACTAAACTTGCATAAAAGAAAGGTGACACACCAAGGATATTTAGACTCTTTTTTGAAGCTTTAAACTGACATATACTTATTATACTCTGATGGATCTTTGGACTATCATTCACTACTCAATACATATGTTAATTGAAAGGTGACAACTAGGGTTTTGACCACAAGCAACACTTCTTGCATTGACAACATGCACATTCCACAAAAGGGTTATATTTCTGTAATATGAAATAGGAATTAATGTAATTCACTAAAATATATTGCAAAAGTATTACTCTTATATGCATAAAATTGAAAAGGAACTATGAGCAATGACCACAACAGGAAGTATGTGAAAGTGAGGCAATTCTATTCTTCTCAAAAATCTGTGAATAAGCTACATACATGAATTCCAGAATCAATGGCAAGGAATGATGAAATCCTCTTGCACAAAATCCTAATTACAAGTATGCACTTACAATGGAATACAAAAAGAAATGGATCCATAGCAATAGGAATTCAAAATTCACTAAAACTAATTTTCCACTAAATTTGACTCCCTAAAAAATAAGAAAAACTACCCCTAAATAGCCAACATGGCTTATTCAAATAATCTTTTCCCTCCAAAAACCCTAAACAACTAACAGGTTCAATCAACATCTAAACCAACCCCTAAGTTAAAGCCTTTATCATAGGCACATTATTTTCATCTTCTAACACATCATCGAAGGCTAAGAAAACTTATTCATCCCGATTACCATGCTTTGCAAGAGTTTCAAAAACCCTAACTAACTCAACATCTGACTACTCATACACTGTCGACACCATACCTGAGCATTTGGAGGTAACTGAAGTTTGTTATGAATGTGCTATTTGATATGACTATCGTCAGGGAAAATATTTCCACAGTTGTGTCATGGCACTTAAAGTACTAAGGTGGCAATGCTGAAGCGATGTCGATGCACTGTCACTGACATAGCATTTACTTCAACTGACAGTGGAGTTCAAATGCGAGTAAAATACACTGCATCCCATTTTATCAATTTCATTTGCATCTCTTAGGGTTTTATGTTTATCTCTGTGCTACCGCCATGTTGCAAGTGGAAACCCTGAAACTATGTTGTGAAATCCACCATGTTCTATGGAGAAACTTTGAGTTTTATGAGCTTTTAGGAGGAAAACGTTGTTCATACATTAATTGCAAACTATAGTCTCACTGTTTGTAGCATCCTTCTTTAGCAGAGGCCGCGACTTTTGATCTTCATCTTGCTCAAACTCGGGCTCAAACTGTAAGTTGGCATATCCTTTCTTTAATTTTGGAATACTTGAGGATATTGTGCCATAACATATGGCACTGATCAATGGTTTGTAAGTTAGTTTGATTCATCTCCATCACAGGTTTTGAACTTGCAGTTTGTTTGAAGGCACGGGGAGTTCCTGTCTATTTGTGATGCCACCGCTACACTTTGAAGGTTATCACCACTGCCACCTTGGAATGGTTTGGAGCTGTGGCTAAGGTGTCAAACCCACAAACTCTAATTATGAACTGGGGATGTCCTAGCAACAACTCTAGACTCATCCCCATTTTGTAGCATGACCATAAAGCACGACCACTGCTGTCTTTAATCACCAAACCCGCGGGTAATAGACCAATTTATGAATGTTTTTTTTGTGACCACTATGTGGGTTTTCTGGAATCATGACTCCTTTAGCATTTTCAAAAAAATATAACTTATGACTTAATGATGGAGTGCATACTTTCAGCTTTATGACATCTTTCAGTCATAAGCTTTACTTTTTCATGCGAGTTGCTATAGACACAAATGAAGAAATGAAGACACACTTCTTTTGGGCATAAAAGTTAAGTCGACTCCTTCTATTACTTGTTCATTCTCTGCTCTTTGCATTGATCTTCACTTGTATGTTAGTGCTCTATTTGATGTTGATTGTGTAGCCTTGAATCTTTATATCACTGCTGTTTACTTGTTTTCGAGCCCATGAACCTCAGCCCTTCTCAATGTCGAAGGTCATTGTCTGATGTATTTTTGATGTATGTTGGTATCTGTCTGATGCTTGATTGTAGTTACTTGCATTACTTTAAAAACCACCACCCAACTCTGCACTTGGAACTGCCGATTTGATGATGGTATTTACTCTATTTGGATGTTTTAATAAAAACATTATTACCACTGTCTTCCAATATGAGTAATTAACAAGCACAATGTATGCTTCTCTATTGGATGTCGACTACTATCTGAAAAAGAAACACACACAAGATTTTAAATTGCAACACTATGTTAAAACACTATGAATTTACAGCCTTGATAGAATACCAAGAATCTCTGTTTGATGCCTGACTCCACTGTTCAAAAAAAAAGAACATACATAGCATATAAACTATAACATATATGTTAAGAAACACATTAGCTCATAGTTTTGCTGATAATATCGAGCATCTTTTAAGCATTATATGCATTGAATATACTGCTATCCTTTATGCAAGAATATACTATTCGTCTTTTGGAGCATACATAACAGAGAAAACCCATGGGGTTCGAGCACGGGCTCATGACCTCCATGGATTTTACTAAAAAATAGTGAATCACCATCTATATACATCATTTTTTCAATAATATATGCTCTATTCCTATTATCAAGAATGTTCAAAACATCTATATGAGATGTAAACTTTGCAAAAGAAACTGTCTCAACAGGTGAACTAAAACACACTATACAGTTGCAGTATTTTATCATGATTAAGCATAGTCATTTTGATGCAGCTTCTGAATATCTTGCAATACGTTTATTTCATTATGCTTGCTCTCTATATTTGCACACTCATGTCGATCTGAGATTATTAATCTCTGTCCATTTTACAACTTTTAGATTTTCTGTTTCATGCTTTCATTATGTTTAGCATTTTCATTTGACATAGTTTATGCATAATCTCTATATATGAAACTTCAACTTAGATCCTTCAAGTGATCTTTAACAAATGCATAAAAATCGGATATATGTGAAGAATCACTTACTGTAACAACACTTTCATACTTTGCATTATTTGTATAAAACAGTGTGTCTTTAGAATCTTTCATTTCTGCAATTTTCCAATTTTCTCTGTTCATGTCCTTTCTGTAGCATCTTTGATTCCTTCATGTATCTTTAAATATGTTCTTCCAATGTGTGTGAACAATAACCTTTTAGATGATAACCATCCTTCTTCATAGAATGACTTATGTGAAGTTCGAGCATGGGCTCGTGACATCCACTGCATTATTTTCTATTGTTTCTTGCATTCAATCATGCACACCTGTTCATTTGCACACACAATAACACTCAATTTATTAGGTCATCAAATCATATACACCATTCAATGTTTGTGAGTGAATGTAAGATAAAATTCACTCATGAAAACTGGTTGGTTTGTGTTATTTGGTGAACTCATAGGTTGATCTAATCATGAAAAAGGTTTCTCAGATGATAATACTAAGTCCCTTTCATTCAGATATATGATTTGAAGAATAACATGCATCAAAGTGATTATAAATAGCAAAAGGTTTCATGTTTAGAATAAATCCCTTTAACACTATTCTTTAGATACTATTAATGAATGTTTTTTTCCTCATTATATTGATTTCAGCAGATTGACATGCAGTTTTTAGCAGGATTGACTGTATGTTGCTTGTTGTCCCACGTATTTCTTAGATCCAACTGGATCTAACATCTTTTCTTTCATGATTCAGGGAAACCCTAGAAGACCTAAATGAAGATGATGATGGACTTTGAAGACCTAGGACCTAATATGTAACCAGCAATGGAGATCCAATATGCAAGCAACAAACCACTACAAGGCAATGCATGGGACCCCTACTCCATACTTTCAATTATGCCTTTTATTCTGCAATATACTATTGTTTTGACATAAAGAAAAGGATGAAGCAACATTTGTATAATACATTCAATTTGAATGCATAATTTAATTTATCAAATTGTAATTTGAAACTTTTGGGAATATGATAAACTCTTAGAGTACAAAAAATGACATTTTCTGAAATGAATGTATGTAATTTACAAAATGTTTATTAATAATACCTGAAGGATAATATTAATAGGAATTTTTCTAAAAATGCAATCTTCCCCTGCTTATGATTGTTTTGATGCATGCTACAAATTAGGATAACGGTAACTTCTAGTTTACTCGATTAATACTATCTGTCGGTGCTTAGTGTATGTTTATCGATAACGTTGTTGCTCAGTGATCATTGTACTCAGTTAACTCTATGCTCGATGATCATTACCGACTAAAGTATCTTGACTATGTTACCAACTATGCATTATGAATACTAATGACAACCTTCAAACCAATATGGAGTAACATTCTCCCCCTTTGGCATTAGTATCAAAAACTTTATATTTACACCTAGTAACTCATACATAGTAACTCCCCCTTTGTACATGCTCTTGGTAAATACATATATACACATATGTTTTCCCTGTTTACATATATTTTCTGCCTTTTTTGAAATTAATGACAAAAATAAATAACTTACAACTTGTCAAAAATGTTTTGATGGGTCTTTTGGAGATTTTCTATTAGTTTCTCCCATTCTTCCTTTAAATGCTCAAGGGTCAACTGCTCCAAGTTTAGTTGAGCATGCATATCATATATGTTCTCTGTGACTGATATCTCAGGGGTGGCAATCAAAGTGTTTTCCTCAGCCACATGTTTTTGCATCAGTGTGATATGCGGTAGTAACACGGCCTGAATCTCGGTTACCTCTTCTCTTATCCTTTTCTCTTCCTTCTTCAATTCGATTCTCAACCTCTGGTTGTGTACAACCTTAGAGTAATGCATTTGAAATTCATGTTGCTCAGTTGTGAGATGACTAACACTATCCTTTAGATCATTATCTAATTTACGTATCCTTTCACTAATCTCAGTAGTGAAGTGATCTAGAGTGCACAACTTTTGAAAAATTGTAAGTACTTGAGAAATAATACTTTCTAGGGCTATTATAATCTCAAAAAGTTTTATCTTGTTCACTACCACTTCCTGGCTGATCTTTTCAGTAAGCTTGTACTGAATCTTCTTCTCATCTCGTTCTTCTATCATATGCTTGACATCAATATTTGGACCATTTATTGCCTCAGTGAGCAGTTCAAGTTGATCAATGATTGGGGCTTATTTATTTATGTTTACATCGGGAACAACCTGCATCAATATCTCCTTGGCTGCCTCTAGTACCTGTGTATTCTTCTGTTCTAACCTCAACTTTTCTTGAGCTGCTTTTCAGGTGCAAAGGTCTCCATATTTTCTCAGGGATTCAAGATCAAGTGTCCTCGAGTCACATTCATATATGTCTATGGTTTCATCTAGTTTTCCTGGAGCCTTTCTCCCTTTCTTCTTTTTCTTCTTCTTTTCATGTACACTTGAGGTTGGAGATTGTGTTAATAAGAGTTGAGCCTTGTGCTCAGTATTTGTCTTTGGTGGCTTGGTGGGTGTGATGACTTGTTTGGGTTGCTCGGTCACTTACATGGTGTTAGTGGTATAAATTTCTACCATTTTCTTTGTATTACCTTCACCCTTATTTTCCACATCAGTGGTTTCTTTTGGTGCATCACCCTGTGTAGTAGCTCCACTATGCTCGGTCTCCTTACCAATTTCATCACCCTTGTCTTCTTGTGTATATGTGACTTGTTTGGGTGTCTTGGTTTCCTATTGTGCTTCATTTACAATATCAATTGATTGGACTAGTATAGGAAGATGACATGGTACCAATGCTCGGGATACTTTGGTTACTTCTTTTTCTTTGAGGTTCTCGGTAGCACTAGTTATTACTTCATCTTCCTTTGCATTATCATCTAGTTCTCCTTCAATTATATCATTTATTGTGATGTCTGCATGTCCAAGAGTGGTTAACCATTCATGAATTCCATCCATGGCATTGGCAACATCATTAGTAAGGTCTATTTTTTGTGTGTCCTCTTCAGGTTTCTCTATGTCTTCAACATTGATAGGCTCAAGACTCAGTCGATCTCCCTCAGTGTTGACTATGGATGTTATAGCCTCTTTCTACTTGGTAGGACTCAAGAGATTAGTCCATATCATATTTCTCTCATCATCTACTTCTTTTAACTTTCCTTGAAGAATTTTGAATGCCCTTGACTGTATTGAAAATTTCGTTGCATATGTCTTCATGGCTTCATCAATTTTAACAACTGTGTATTCAGGGGTGAGTAAAATGAGTGACCTTTCTCTCATTTGTTTCTCTATTTTTAGAGCATATGTCCATATTTCTAATACTTTGGCATAGATTTCTTTTTGTATATATGTAGCAAATTCTACAGATACTCTTCTATAGGTTATCATCATGCTTATGATTGCTTCTTCTAACTTGTCTTGATCCTCGGTGCTCAGGCTTGCACATTTGTGTAGCTTCAGATTACTCAACCTTCCAGTTGACTTTGTTGCTTCAACTACTTTGTCAACAGTTTGTGTGATCTTATTCTTAAGAACATGAAATTTATCAATATCTTCTGTATTAGTGTTATATTTTCGTCTCACATACCTTTTCCTTTGTCTTGGTGCAGGGAGCTCGGTGGTGGCCTTTGAATTCCTCTTTTGATAAATGAATTTTGACGAGGCTTTAGTTATTTTAGCAACTCCTTTCTTCAAAGATGGCAAATTTTCTATCACCGGTCTTGTTCTTGTCCTAGTTTAGATCTCTGTCATTGTTCCTTTTCCATTCTTAGCCTTAGGTGGCTCTTCTTTTATTTCATCAGATTTTGTGGCCTCAACATCTTGATCTTCTCCTTCACCGACTAGAGTATGCTCCTCGGTATAATCTACTTATTTTTCAAGTTCATCATCAGTTACATCGGATTTCATTTTCAAAGTCTTTACCATTTTGGTCTTCTTTATTCCCATCTTCTCTACTTCAAGTCCAATCTTTATCCTTGTTTTAGCTTCGTCATAAGTACCAAATCTCATAGAATATTTGTCTACTCTCATACAAGATTTTTCTACAGGCTCATTAAGTAGTGTTTCTATAGGTTTTGAAGCTAAGTCTATATCAATTACATAGTCCATTGGGGGTAGCCATGTTGTTCTTGGCTCTACTGCTTTGATAAGTGTGGTGTCAGTGTCTACCAAAAAAAATATATCTTATTTATATTTCTCTACCAACTGGATTGGTATCCTTGTTCTCTTTTCCATTCTCTCTTTGAACTTCTTGAAATAGTCTTCCATAACAGGTTCAAAATTTGCTCCTAGATTCTTAATGAATGCACCAACTTGCACAATGAGTGTTTGGTTGATATCCCAAGTTACATTACCGATGGAGGGAAAGAAATTTTTCATGTAGAAAAATGTGCATACCAATAATGAACCAAACTTGCACATGTTTGAACGTGTTGACCTGATTGTCCTCAACAATAACTCGGTTAGGTCGAGTTGCAAACCCTTCTTTACAATTTTATACACAATGTTCACTGCACCACATGTGATGTTGTTGGGTCTGTTGGATTGGAATATCTTGTATGCAATAACATAGGCTCTAAATCTTAGTTTAGGATCACTGATAGTGTTGATCCTTAGACCTCTACCATCCCACTCGGCTCCTGTTAGCTTTTCAATCTCGATTTTGGTTGGGCGCCTTAGGGCTTTTGATTTATTAGTTGTAGGATACCCTATGACTTTATGTATCACATCCTTTGTGATCTTCATAGGTTCATCTAACCATAATTTACCACCATGAACCCATCTCAATACAATGTGAATCCATTCAGTCTTAACTTCTTTTGAGAAAAGTAGGGCATTGGTTAACCCTTTCACCTCCAAATGCTTGTGATCGTCCTTGAGTTTGACATTGTTGCAAAGCTTCTAATATGTCTAGATGAGCTCAAAATCACCTATATCATTGATTTTGCAATATATATAGGCTCTTACTTCTTGCACCAATAGAACCCTAGGTGGTATTGCAGAGAAGGCGCCTTTGTCTTCGGGTTGTGGAGCAACCTCTGGGTGAAATTTATAATGGGGTTTTGTGCGTGTTGAATTGTTTATCAGAATTACCTTATTGCTTTTCTCAATCTTGCCTTTCTTAGTTCGAGATGAAGATGCCATCGTGCTTTCAAATTTAGGGCTTCTAACAGATGTTACAGACAGCTCAGTAAGTGCAAATACTCACTTGATATACTCAAAAATTGCTCAAAATGTGCTTGAATCTCTATGAAATGCTCAAAATGCTCTGCTATAATTTTTCTCTTGATCGCTCTTCTTTACTATTTGATCATTGTGTGAACAAATGAGTTCACTTCCCACAAACTTATACAAAATACCTTAGTCGGTGCAATAAATGCTTGTCACCAACCACTCGGTCAACAAACAAATCACTCGGTTAACACTAAAGATACTTCAGCTCAGTGACTACTAAAAATTCTCAGTTGACTTAATCAACTTGGTTGTCTCTCACATGTTCAATGATTATAATTTCTTGCTCGGTAGAAATTAACCGACTAAACTAGTTTCAAGTTAACAAAAATATAATATCGTAGTGCATCTTAATTCATGCTAGTTTAGCATTCACTCAATGAATATAAGGAATTGATGTAAGATATAGCTTTGCAAAATGTAGTTCCATACTTACTTGCATTGCTTAGGTGGAGGTGGTGGAATCACCTGATCCATTGGATGAGGTGTCACTGACTGTTGTGCTTGGTCCAACATTGTCATTGGATGCTTTCCTCCACATTTGATTCCTTATCCTCATGATTTATTCAATTGTGTTTCCATTTCCATAAGTACTTGTTTCTATTACTCGGTCTCTACAATATTTACTTAAATGACCAACCTTATGACAGTGCAAACATGCCATTCTAGAATTTGTCCAGTTTCTAGATTTTCCTCTCCACTTTCTCATACAGTTAGCTGCAATATGTCCATATCTACCACATGCTATGCAATTTACCCAAGTGTTATAATCCCAAGTATATGCATTACCTTGTCTTCTTGGTTGATATGCCAATTATTGGAATGATATAAAGGTGTGTAATGAGAGGGGAGGGGTGAATCAATACCCTTAAAACTTTTCAAAACAAAATCCTTGTAAATATAAACTGTATTAGCCGACTGAGTAGCTTGCTTTCACCATACATTAAATCCCATTGCATAAATGTAAATGCATGTAATAAAAAAAATAAAACATTCATGAAACTCAAATACACATAACACATATATTTTGGTATCGCAGAAACCCTTGTTAGAAGGTAAAAACTGCGGTGGGGATGGAACCCTCAAAGCTTCACTACTACAGAAATAGAGTTGCTTGTTAGGGCTTACAAAGATTGACCACTTATGGTGATCTTACCCTATTAGGAGTAACAATAATATTTGTTAGATCTACCGTATGAAAGGATTTTGCAACACAATGTATGTGTTCACTTGGTTAGGAGATTTAAGCAAAGACAGTTAAGTATACTCTGTTAAGAGATTTTGAGTCTGTTACAATTGTTAGAGAGTAACAAGAAATTTTGACCTGAATAACACAATCTCAATATTGGTAATATCAGATTCTTTAAGTGCAATAAGTTTATCACCTTGCTGTGATTGATAATACATTATGTACTACATGGTAGCCTTGCGTCTGTTTTGAATAAATTGAATGCTTCAATGAAATCCTTGTGCTGAAACCCTTGTCTAATCTTCATATGTCCTTAGTGCTAAGACTACTTGATCATACTTTGATCATTACTCTACCAAAAATAACATCTTGACCTTACATATATCAAACTGTTTGACCTAATTAGGGTTTACACTATCTTAGAAAACCTAAGATCAATGGTTTACAACATTTACCTTGATCATCTATACATAAGAAACATAATCAATAAATGATTACATTCACAATTAATGTCCAACTTGATCTTGGTAATCCATTATCCAGCTTGGTAAAAATTTGTTACCTAGGATAATGTGTCATTACAAACTTGTATGTAACTTCTGGTTTACTTGATGAATATTGTCTCTCGGTGCTCAGTGTATGTTGCTTGGTTACATTGTTGCTCGGTGACCACTGTACTGGGTTAACTTTATGCTCGGTGATCATTATCAACTAAATTGTCTTGACTGTGTTACTGACTGTGCACAGTGAATACTAATGACAAACTTAAAACCAATATGGAGTAACATTAATTAGTGTCAATTGAGTTACTACTTTTGTGGTATTCCTTGGGGATATGGAGGGATGCAATTTATAGGGGGTTGACTCTCCCTATGCCATAGTAGTAGGGTTATCAATATTGGGCTATGCCTCCACCTATTAAGTATATCATGTTTGGGTGCCCTAGAATTTATTTTCCATGTCATTGTGTTATGTTGATATTGCTTATGTGGAGGTTTATTTTTTGTCAATTTTGGGACTTTCCACATAATTCTCACAATGTTTAGAGCCTAGGTTGCAGAGCCCATCAAACTTTCCTTTACTTCCACTTGGTGCATAGAGGATTGGTGACAACTCTGGAGGATATTTGGTAACAAATTATTTTATTTAGGGGTCACTTCTCTAGAGAGAAGGATAAATTTATCAAGTTAATGCAACAAAGTTTTTAGGTGGTGGATATGGAATTCTTGAAAACTTTTTGTGGTGGGGATTTCTTGTTTTCTAGACTTGATCACATATTTGAATTCCTTAAAAAAAATTGTAGAGATTACAATTTGCGATTTTCCACATCTTTCATGTAGGCCTTGAAACATCCAAATCAAATTTATGTCCATTTGACAGACATAAAGGATATTTGACACACAATCTTCTATAGGTCATAACTTGTCATAAGAATTTGTTTGAAGCGTTGCAAAGGTATTTTATAGATCTATGCAATAATGTTTCTATTTTGGTCATACTTTGATCTATACTCAATTTAGCCAAAATATGAACTTGGTGTTTGTTAAATTTTGGGATTTGGTTCTCACCAGTGATGATTTCTATTTTCCATCATCTTTGTGGTGGGCTTGCTCTTGCAGGCTATCTACTCTTTGCTTTTGGGAGTTGGTTTGGGAGATTATGTTACAAAGAAATGAATAAATTCTTATGAAAAGGATGAATGAAACCCTAGGGTAAACCCTAAGGCAAGAATAAATTACCTAATACAAAGTATCCACATCATAAAGAATGAGACAACTCAAGCTATTATTCATAGTCTTGAGACTTTCTAAGGCTCATTGAGAAGTGTTTCTATTTGAAGACTATTAACCAAGACCTTGTAGATAACAATACCATCATTATTGAGGGTGTGAAGATAAAGTAAATAAATTGATTGCACCCCTTAACTGAAATTCACAAATATAAACCAATCCTTTGACTTCCCATTCTACTAATAGAATTGAGTCTACCACATTGCCTTCTTCAACCATTTTTTTGTGCCTCACAAACCCATCACCATAGATCCTAATGATATGTGTAGTGTATCCAACAATGTTGTTGATCTCATCAATCAATACAAACCTGAACTAAAACCTAAACAAAAACTTTGCATTACATTTGATCCTAAGGAGACTTTTAAGGTGTCGGATGGTCCTCTTTATATTTATGCAAAGAGTAATGATAAGTTCTCTTGAGGAGTGCTTATTGATCCTAGTTTCATGGTGAATGTTATAACTGTGCAACATCTTTACACAATAAAATTTCATCAAGACTCCTATGATAAATCAAATGTAATGATTAAGGCTTTTAATCATTTTACTTATCCTACCCATGGTTCCATCGCTTTTCCCATCAAAGTTGGTAAGAAATGATTAGATGTCACGTTTGTTGTCATCCCAACTTATAATCAATTCCAAGTAAGACTTGGCCTTCCTGGGCTCACTTCCATGAAATATATTGTCTCTCCTATTCATAAGTGTTTGAAATTTCCCCAAAATGGAGAAATCATCATAATCAACCTTAGTCTTTATCAACCTTTAGTGAGTCATGGAAAATTTCACCTTGACTTCTATTGGTCTACCATACCTCAACCATTACAACCTCGCCAAGATAATCTCTTATCTTACCAAAAACTCAAAGCCCAAAATATTTTTTAATCAAGCATTCCTAAGGATATCCCATCTCCTTATCTTAGACCCAGACTCCTTCCCACACCTCCAATTCGTCCTACCTATACTTATGCTCAACCTCCTATATCCTACAATTATTATGCATCTTATATCTCTCAACTTAGTGAGGTCCCTTCCATTCTTCCTCTTGAGAAAAAAAGAGTCAATGTTGGTTGATACTAAACCTTCTCAAATATCAAGCAAAACCAAACACAACCGCTCTACTTGTGACTGTTTTCGTAGACGCTATGCTAGAACATGTGAGCTAGCTTCCCAAACCATTTGATTCCCTTTGACCAACCTATGTATGGCCTAGGGGACAAAGTTAATCTAAAGAAAATTAAATTGTCTAAACATTATGATTGTTCTTTACATATTAAAGATACTATTCTAATTAATTTAGATGGTGAAGATACTCTTGAAGATGATAAAAATGTTAATGATGAAAGTAATGTTGATCCTAAAAATTTGGATGACATGTATGAGATAACTTAAATAAATCATGGATTACTCGCAAGGATTTTTGAAATGTTATCCCTAACTCCTTATGAAAAACAAAGTGATTCATCATTACAACATGGTCTTTGTTTGAAACTTGCAATAACTCGATCTGTTATGCTTGATGTTAAAAGTATATCAAGTTGTATCTAGAGGAATCGATGCTCACAATTGAACATACTATTTGAGAATACAGGGAATCATATATTGGAAAGGGGATTTCTTCTACCAGGAAGTCATAGTGGAAGTTATTTTCTTCCTATTGTAACATCGAGGCTAGAGTAGCCATGACATTGTTGATCTCTAAGTGTTGTTGATCATTAGTGTCCCACACTTAGTCATTTATCTAGGTAGTTTTAGCTGGTCATCACTGTGATCGAGCTATTTGGCACAGTTGTTGCCGAGTAGATAATAGTTTCCGAGTCACACAATTACCAAGTTCAGTCCATGCTGAGTGCCAGAGTCTTTTTGTGACGAGCAAGACAGTTTTTTTATGTATGTCAGGAATGACACCAAATTTGAGGTAAACTATTTTGGGCCGACTTATCTAAGCATTTAATATTTTCAATGATATAATCATGCATTTAATTATTTGATCCCACTACATGGCATGGAGCCAATCAGAAAATTGGATTGTCCTAAGCGACATAAGAATTTGATCCTGATTGTTGATCTAGATCTAATTGCCACATCTGTAAAGTATATTAAGATTGCTTCTTACCCTAATTGAGAGAGTACCGTGAGAGAAGGTGTATGCGTACATAAGATATGTGTGAAGGGTTGTTTTGAGAAAGGAAGCATAGATCTAGCTGAGTGAAAGTGCAGTGAGTAGCAGAAGAGTAAAGATACATCAGATTATTAGATCAGAGAAGGTATTGAAAAGAGGAGATCCGTTATCAACATCAAAGTGCATATCAAAGGATCAGATCTTGAGACATTCTAACAAGTGTATCAGGTGAAATCTCTTAACAGAGTGGTTCTAACAGGCCTTTCTAAATCTCTTAGCCGAGTGCTTACTTTGTTGTAAGTTTAAATCCTTTTACAAGGTAGATTGTAATAATCTGTAGCTCTTAACAAGGTAGATTGCATATTGTGATCAAATCTTGTATCCCTAACAGACACACTTTATTGCTGCAGTAGTGAATATTTTTGTGAGTGTCATCCCCACCCTAGTTTTACCTTATTGGGTTTCTGGGTTACCAAATTATTTTTCTTGTGTTATTTATTTACTATCATGGATGCTACTAGATGATAGATCAATTACATTTATGCATTATTGCGGATCAGTTTGTTTTAAGTGATAAAAAGTAGAAGATCCGATTCACCCCCCTCTCAGTATCTTGCTTTCCCATATTGTATTTCCAAAAATTGGTATCAGAGAAAAGTTCTCCTACAAAAGGTTTTAATCAGCTTGAGAGTACAGATCTTGAGATGGAGATTTACAAATTGGGTAAAGTCATTGAGAATCAAAAGATTGAAATTCAGCTAGCATTACATCAGCTTGAGACATCAAGACAAGAATTGAGAAAGTCCTTGATATCTAGGAAAGATTTGGACAAACAAATGAATGACACTCATTATCAGGAAGAAGACACTACAAATCTATTTTAGAATGGAAACTCTACTGAGAGCGATGCAGCAATTTCAGATCTACTGGAAAGGAACAATACATTGTATGAAGAAGTCAGAAACCTGAAAAGAGAATAAGAAATGCAAACAGTATGACTATGTGAAGTAGTGGAACAAAAGAAGAAAGCTGAGGATGACAAAGCTATGGCTGAAGAAGACAAAAGAATGATGACTATCAAACTTGATGAAAGGACACATGAAGTACAAATGATGACAAATAATCAGGTTGACATGGTGAATCAAGTATTACTTGCAAATCAGGAGATCAGTAGGAAAGACATGGAAATTGTGAATCTGAGATCTGAGAACAGTCAATTGAAAGATGAATTGAGATCTGAGAAAGAACTGAATGAAAGATTGAACAGACCCAATGAAGCTTTGACTCATTTTGAAAACTTGATGGAAGCATCGAGGAGATCTAAGGATTTTTCTAGATTAGGTCATATCGAACAACATACATCTAATGAGAGAGGAGAATCATCTAAGATTGGTGAAAAGAGGAATGCAAAGACAAAGAACAACAAAACTGTATGCCACCACTATGGAAAATCAGGACACACAACAAACATCTGCCGAAGCAAGAATGGTAAGTCCAATCCTAAACCTAAGTTTAATGGTTATTGCTTTAACTATAAGAAGTTTGGACATCAAGCACATGAATGTCAGGCAAAGGCAAATAATGCACCTTCCACACCTAGATTCAATGGGTATTGTTACAACTGTCAAAAATTTGGACATAGAGAACAAGATTGCAGATTTAATGCTAAACAATAATGGACATCAAAGACACAAGCAAAAGTACCAAGGAAAGGTAATACTTACAATTGGGATTACAACACATGGCATAGTGTTCATTACTGTAGTGAGTATGGGCATGTTCTAGAAAACTGCATAAAGACACATTTCAGAGGAAAATCTAAGAGTTGGAAGAACAGAAGCATAGTTTGCTATAATTGTCTGAAGATCGGTCACACTAGGGAGGATTGCAAGACAAGTTTACCTGCTCCTATTGTTGAAGAAAATAGAGCACAGATGAACCAGACATGGATAAGGAACGAAAAACTGAGCAGCAATGAAGCTACTGAAGCCGAGGTCAGCCAATCCAATGGATCAGGTGATCACACCATCACTAATTAAGAAAAGAAAGGTATGTAAGGAATTATGTTTATATCTCATATCTTTTATCAGTTCCTAACATATAAAGTGCAAAAGTCCATATCTGCATATGTTAAGATGCATCAGGACATATTTTTGAGACATGTACCTAGCAAAGTCAATATGCACTATAGGTGTCAAACAACAGTGTTATTATACACTGAGACCGAGCTCTCTAGTTTGTCCCGAGTTGGTATGGGTTACGACCGAGAGATAGACAAGTTTTGTGAGTCATCCAAGGATAGCTGTTTGAAACTCACTCAATAGACAAAATATTTATTGCAAACCTAACTTTTGACCTTTGGAGCCTATAAAGGAATGAGTCGTTCATTATTCATTTTCACCTTGCGATCGAGAATTTCACAGAGTGTTGGAGCATTTGCAAAATTGATTTCTACAAAGATCTTTCGAAGACTTCTACAGCATGTCATCAACTATCTTGAGTAAAAGTGTGAATTTTGACATCTGCCAAGGTATTCTGCTCATTGTCCTTGAAACCCTATTTCTTTCAAAATCATGGTAGCTAGTTCTTCCACAACAGTGAAGAGTATGGAGAAGGAGTTGCTAAATGTTCAATTGTTAAGGAGCAACACCTGTGCGCCTCCTAATTTTTGAGCAGTTCCTGAGAGTGCCATCTAGGGTGGCCTGACTAGAGCCCTATCATCGATTCCACCTAAGGTACTCATGATACATGATATTAGGTCATGTTATAGGTACAAGATAAGTGAAGTTGGAAATCATGAGCTAAGAGAATCTTACAACAAATTGTGCAAAGACAGAGCCCTAAAAGTTGAACACAAACACTTATCCGAGAGAGGGTTAACTCGTGCCCTAGACTTTCTAAGGGATTTCAGAATGGAATGGATCAAGATTTTTCTGATTCGTGTACATGACATGAACATATGGCTAGAAAATGGACCAGTTAAGATTACAAAGGAAATCATCCATTGCGTAACTGGTTATCCATTTCTTAACGGGAAAAGAACCATGAGATGTCAAAGTAAGGAAAACATAGAAGAATTCACTGGAGCCATTTGGAATAAAAGAGGGATGATGATCTCTACTATTATAGATTTGGAGCTTGATTTTGTGGTTAGGGTTATTGCTCCTAAGTTTTATCATTTGAGCCGACTGGACAATGTCCCATGCATTACAGTCAACCAGGCTTGGAAAATTGTGAAGAAGGATCATACTTATGACCTTTCCAAGCTTCAACTGATGCAACTGGCCAAGAACCTTGCCTCAATCAGAAAGGAAAATAATTCAATGTGTAAGTTTGAATCTCTGCTCGTTTGTATATTTTTCTAAATACATAATACATTTCCTACTTTGGGAACATAGTGTGGAAAATAGATAGACCTATTACACAAAAAATCAATGCATTTATTCAGCAATTAGGTGATAATTTTGACAATGTGATGGGAACATATTTTGTCAAATTTAAGAAAAAGATGAGATTGAGGAGTAGAATTCCCAGATCACTAGTTGAGAAACACTATGAGGATGTTTGTTTCCTTGTAGACACAGATTTCACCTATGTGCAGGCAATAGTGCCGAGGGTATCATGGACAAGGCCATTACCTTATGAAGTGAACATTGATGAGACATCTGCAACAATAACAACTCTATTGGCAGAGGAAATTGATGGTGCAACAAAACATTTTGGGAACTATGAAGAAGCAAAGTCCAAAATCTCTATGGATTTGAAGGCTGGCACTATGGAGAGGAAAAGAAGAAAATTGTCAAAAATCTAAAGAAGATGGTTGGAATTGAGAGTGATGAAGAAGTAGAGGATGCACCTTTGGGTTTATCAATAGGACATGGAGAAGATATGTCTAGTGAAGAAGAAGAGAGTGAACCTAAAGAGGATATCACTATGAAAGGAAAAGGGAAGCAACCAGTGGTTGCCAAGGCAACTGAAGCAAGAAAAGACAAACCTAAGGATACCCCTATTATTGCTAACCAACCTAGGACTAGGGCGTCAACAGTTTCATCGCAAGCTGATTCAACAAAAGTATATACAAAGAAGAATGCTGGAGAGAGAAGTTCAGGGAAGAGAAAACAAGTTGGAACTAAGGCAGTGCCGAGCAAGCTTGAGAAGAGAGAAAGGAGAAAACTAATCTTGGAAGAAGAAGATTTTGAGGAGAAGACAGATACAGATGAACCTAGCAACATACCTACAACATCACATAAACCAATGACCAGTATTGATGAGGTATGCAAGAATATTAGGAGTACAACTGGTTTAGCAAGATTTAAATTTATCAAGTATGAAAAATAAAGCATAGCTAACAAGCATAAGATTCATGAAGCATTAATAGATATGGTGTGTACATTCAAGATGACACCTGTAGAGATAGGAAACCTTGTTCCTATATAACTTTATGATGTTTTATCACAAAAGTGGCAGTATTCTTTGATGACCGAAAGATAGATAAGGGAAGGAACACTAGCTAAGGTCATTCCTGATTTAACCAAGAAACAAATAGCTTATTTTATTGAGCAATATCAAAGGAAGTTTATTCCTAAACAAAGAGCCTATACAATATTGAAAAATGATGTTGAAGGTGTAGTACAACAAAGCACCATAATATGGAAGGAAACTTTTGGGTTAATTACTAAGAAGGCCAATGAGAAAGATGAAGGCACCTCAGAGCCAAAGGAAATGGAAGAAGAAACTGTTACTGATCAAGCATAGACTAAGACAGAACCACAAGAGAAAATAGGCGATGGGAAAACTATAGATTTGACAATGTATAGTCCCATTGACACTACACTTGTAGAGAACAACAATGTGGATGTCGAGGATCAGAATGAGCCGATAGACACAGGTATGTAATCACTCATTCGTACAATTGAGGCCGAGACAGAGAAAGGAGAAAAGGAGGTAATCAATACTAATCCACCTATTTTAGAAGTTGTACAAATAGTTTTAGAGAGTGGTGAGAAGATGGAAGAAATTACAAATAAGCCTACAGAACAAGAGGCTATACAAGTATTGGTGGATCTACCACACTCTATATCATCTACTCCCACTGGACCCAAAATGGGAAGTATACCTGACCCACAGGAAATCTTAACTCAGATGAAGGCAACAATTGAAATTGATACTGACAAAGGAAAATATATCACAGAACCTGAGCCGAGTATCAGCTCACCAGAGCTCAAGAAGAGGAAGCTAAATAAGAAAAAGTCACCAAGCTTAAATGTCACATTGGATGAAGTTATTGCGATTCCTAAATGGGATCCTGAGAGTTTGACATATGAGCAGATTCAGAACCTTCAAGACCTTTTGAAGAGGAAGAAGAGACAAGAGGAAAAGAAGAGGGAACAAAAGCAGAAGCAAGTTCTGCATGACATAAAGGATATTTTTGTTAAAGCTTTTGATATGGAAGATGTAAATGAGCAAGCACCAATACTAGAATAGTTAGTTCAAATTGTGTAGAAAGTTACAGATGAAAATATTGAGGCAAATGATAAATTATTTCAATGGTCCGAGAGAAGATTTGAGAACAAAGTCTTGGAGAAGATATCTAGAAAGATTGCTACCAAACAGGTTGAACTTTCTTCTCTTGTTGAGATTCTTGAGGAAGTTGCAAATAATGTTTTTTTGATTATACAAAAGATTATGTGATGTAACATTCTTTACAAAGGAGAATCAAAAGCTTATTGAGAAGTTTCATTTAGATATGAAGTCAACAACAAGTTTATTGGGCATAGATGCTAGTTCTAGCTCCATACATTTTGATAGATTGACTCATGCACAAAGGAGATTAGCTGAGCTTATGGTTGAAGATGGCCGAATCAGGGCCAAATTAATAACAATTTAGGCTAATTTGATACCTCATCTGGAGGTTATTTAGAAGGAACTAACAGCTGCACGAGAATTGGTCAAGAGAGATTCTCATCTCTCTACTGCAGATAGTTTGGTAAGTCTAGCTGCCGAGCTAGAAGTTAAGTTAGAGGTTATGAAGTTTGTTAAGGATAGTTGGGATACATCTTTTGCATTGATATTACAGCTTCATAAACCATTTTTGGACAAATATAACTTAACGCCCACAGCTATCAGTGACAAAAACAAGGGGGAAATGGGACAGGAAACAGTCAAAGGAAAGGAAACATAAAAAGATGTACAGAACCAAGTATAAATATCTTTGTTGAAGGCGTGTATATTATGTATGAAGAATGAAGTATAATCTAAGGGGGAGTACGTTGTGTACTTAGGAAAATTTTGTGTATTTAAATGATAAGTGTTTTTTCCACTAATATCAAAGGGGGAGATTCTTGATCTCTAAGTTTTTCTGATCATTAGTGTCCCACACTTAGTCATTTATCTAGGCAGTTTTAGCTGGTCATCACTGCGGCTGAGCTATCTAGCACAGTCCTTGCTGAGTAGATAATAGTTTCCAAGTCACATGGTTACCAAGTTCAATCCATGCCAACCACCAGAGTCTTTTTGTGCTGAGCAAGACAGTTTTGTTATGTATGTGAAGAATGACACCAACTTTGAGGTAAACTATTTTGGGCTGAATTATCTAAGCATTTAATATTTTCAATGGGATAATTATGCATTTAATTATTTGATCCCACTACGTGGCATGGATCCAATCAGAAAATTGGATTGTCCTAAGCGGCATAAGCATTTGATCCTGATCATTGATCTAGATCTAATTTCCAGATCCGTAAAGTATATTAAGATTGTTTCTTACCCTAATTGAGAGAGTACTATGAGAGAAGGTGTATGCGTACATGAGAGATGTGTGAAGGGTTGTTTTGAGAGAGGAAGCATAGATCTAGCAGAGTGAAAGGGCAGTGAGAAACAGAGTAAAGATATATCAGATTATTAGATCAGAGAAGGTATTGAAAAGAGGAGATCCGTTATCAACATCAGAGTGCATATCGAAGGATCAGATCTTGAGACATTCTAACAAGTGTATAAGGTGAAATTTCTTAACAGAGTGGTTCTAATAGACCTTTCTAAATCTCTTAGCTGAGTGCTTACTTTGTTGTAAGTTTAAATCCTTTTACAAGGTAGATTGTAATGCTATGTAGCTCTTAGCCGGGAAGACCTTTAACAAGGTAGATTACATATTGTGATCAAATATTGTAGCCCTAACATGCACACTTTATTGCTGCAGTAGTGAAGATTTTTGTGGGTGTCATCCCCACCCCAGTTTTACCTTATTGGGTTTCTGGGTTACCAAATTCTATGTCTTGTGTTAATTATTTACTATCATGGATGCTACTAGATATAGATCAATTACATTTATGCATTATTGTGGATCAGTTTGTTTTAAGTGATAAAATGTAGAAGATCTGATTCACCCCCCCCTCTCAGTATCTTGCTTCTCTATATTGTATTTCCAACAGACATCAACTACTTTATTTTTTTCTCTTGGGATATGTTGGAAGGTGATAAAAATGAAATAATTCTTCAGGTCATTAACCATTATTTTGTATGTCATGAAGTTTTGATCCTTAGTTTGGTACAGATCATTTACTTGGCTGATTACTAACTGGGAGTCTCCATAAATTTGCAATTCCACAATTTTCCACTCAATAGCTAACTTTAACCCATTCATTAAGGCTTTGTATTCAAAAATATTATTTGTGTAAGGGAAAACCATCTTGTAAGGTTTAGGAATATTGTATCATAGGGGAGTTATAAAAATCACACAAGCTCCAGACCCTTGTTGGGTGAATGATCCATCGAAGAACATCTTCCATGGGTGTTCTGTCAAATGAAGGCTGGTTTCATTAGGAAACATAATTGTCAGTGGTTTGGTATCTTTAAGAGGAGCATCTACCAGGTGATCAATAATGAAAATCCCCTTGATGGCCTTCTTGTCCACATATTCAATGTCAAACTCACTTAGTATCATTACCCATTTTGTGAGCCCGTTGGTCAAGGTTGCTTTTTTTAATAGATACTTGAAGGGATCAATATTTGCAACTAAGTTGACTTAATGTGCCAAATTGTAACGAATGAACTTTTTTGAAGCGAATATAATTGCTAAGAAATCCTTCTCGATGATTGTGTAATTGAGTTCGTTAAAAACCATTGTTCTGTTGATGCAATATATTGCTCTTTCTTTCCCTGTTTCATCATGTTGTGCAAGTAGGTCTCCAAGAAATGTTGTTGTAGTAGATATGTATAGAAGGATAGATTTCCCTAGTATGGATGCCATTAGAATAGGTGGGTTTTCCAAGTATTACTTGATTTATTGGAATATCTTCTCACACCCTTCGTCCCAATTGAAGGTTACGCCTTTATACAATGTCTTTGTAAAGTGTTGAGCCTTATTTTCTAACTATGAGATATACCTTCTGATTGATTATATCTTTCCTTGTAACTTTCTGATCTGACTGATATTATTTGGTGGTTGCATCTCCATTATCTCTTTCACCTTTTTCTAGATCAACTTCAATGCCTTTTGCCATTACAATGTATCTAAGGATTTTTCTAGATGTTACACCAAAGGCACATTTCTTTAGGTTTAATCTCAATTTGAATGGTTCCATCCTATCAAATATTCTCTCTAAGTTATTCGAGTGTGTCACTCTTTCTGATAATTTAGCCAAGGTGTCATCAACATAATCTTCCATGTTTTTTTGCATCCTATCATAGAATATAGTTGTCATTTCTCTTTGGTATATTTCACTCAAGTTTCTTAATACCAAAAGGTACAACCTTTTAGCAGAACGTGGCCCAAGCACAAGTAAAAGTCATTTTCTCTTTATCTTCAAGTGTTATCTTTATCTGGTTGTAACCTGAGAAACCATCCATTAGGGTATACATTTCATACCCATTTGTGAGATCTACAATCATGCCAATATTACAAAGTGGGAAGACATCTTTTGAAAAAGCTTTGTTTAGATCCCAAAAATCTATGCATACCCTGATTGATTTGTTGGTTTTAGAAACAAGTACAATATTTGAGATCTAGTCAGTATAAGTAATAGCCCTTATGAATTATTCTTTCAACAACTACTTTAATTCAACTTTAACCAATAATGCTGCATGAGGATGCATCTTTCTGAGTTTTTGTTTGACTTGTTTTACTCTAGGAGCAATGGATAAATGATGGATTATCAAATCTGTGTCAAGCCATGGTATATCTGAGTAATACCAAGCAAAGTTGATCTTTTTGTTCATGAAAAACTGTGTGAATTGTTTCTTTTCTTCTTCAGACAAATACTGTGCTAGGTATATCGGCTGAGGTGATTTTGTTGTTCCCAAGTTGACTAGTTTTGTAGGCTATATAAGTACTGAAGATCTCTCCTAAAAGTGATTAGGTAGGATATCAAGATTCCCATGCTTGAGCACCTCTGAGAGGTTTTTACCATTAGATATGTCATTTATTTTTGCTATTTTGGGTTCTAACACTGCCACAATGTGGTTTTAACTCCCAGGCCTCCTTTTCTTTTTATTTTTCTCTTTAAGACTGAGAAACTTGATATCCCCCTCTATCATGTTCATGCTTGTTGCACTGGTGGAAGAGGTAAAGGGGTCAATAGCATTTAGGTTTCATGCCAAGGTATAGTCATTTGGGTAGGAAATTAGGGTCACAGGTTCATTTTGATTACACTCAATGAGTTCAGGGTGTATTAGGGACAAGGATCCATTTGATTCTAGGGATAACATGACATTATCATGATCAAAAAATTTGACTAGTAAGAGGAGATCTATCCGGTTACTCTTTGAAAGACTGCCTAGACCATGCAATGCCCTAATATCACTGTTAGAGTCATTGTCAGTATTACGTGGATCTAACTCATTTTCTCTAGAGATGAGGTTTTGACCCTCCTCTCGTCCAATCACCTGTTCAAGTAAAGTTCTCAAAGGAACAATCTCAATTATTGATGTTGATCTAGTTCTTGTATTTATATTCCTGACATTATTTCCAAAGTTCCAGTTTATGCTCTGGGGAAGAACTGTCGTCTAGGTAGAATTTGAAATTTCTCCTTGTTCAAAATGAGGCACATACTTATGAATGATATCAACCTCAATATCCACTATGGTATCAAAAAAGGAATCCCATTCATACCCACTAGAACTTGTTTCAACCAAATAAGGCATATCAAAGATATGAGTAGTAGTGACTAGTTGCCCCCAATGAGGGTGTCTTTTGTCTAGGTCACTCTCAATACCTTTATCAAAATTGTACTCATGAGAATCAGTTTGGTTGATATCAGATCTACCCAAGTATTGTGTTATGGTCATAGGAACTCCTTCATCCTCATTTGAACTACTCTCCTCTCATTGTTGATGCTCATCTTCTTGTACTGATGTTTATATTTCAATTTATTGTATTGATGTCGGTTGAGGTGAGGATATCTCTATGGATTGTGATCTTGGATCCATGAAGTAAGGTAGATAAAGTATGTGAGCGATAGTAACCAGTTGCCCCCAGTTAGGATGTCTTCCTCATTGTTCATTTCCCTTTTCTTGTTGCCTGGGCAATGTTTCTTTGGTGAGTTGATTGTCTTCTCGACTTCGGTGATCCTCTTCTTATGATTGATATAATATTGGCTCATTTGGTTTGAAGGGACCTCTTGGCTGATGTGGAATGTATGGTTCTCCTTGGTAATCACGATTCTTTGTTTGTATATGCAACAACCTTTCAAAGGATAGCTGTATATTCTTTTCCTCTTATCCAGATTCATCATAAGAATCCTCTGCTTTATCAAATATGGGAACATTCCTTGAAGAAGGCTTGAATCTTTGCTCATGGAACCCTAGCCCTGTTTTATCTTTTGGAATTCTAAATTTTGTGTGTAAGGGCTCTATCAATCCTTTATTATTTTTTAGGGGTCCTTTACCTTCATATCCCATTTGTTGCATAATCTGGTACCCTTTCCCTTATTTTTGTGGGGATATTTCAACATGCTTGACTACTTGATCATGTTCCTATTCTCTGTAAAGCCATGCAAGGAATTTTTTTTTCTCATTTTCCTCCATGAGAGAGACACTAGCTTTACCATACTCGTTCCTTCATGTATTGTCAATGATTTAGTAATAGAAGGCTTGAATGATGACGGGGATTTTCTGTAAGACTAGGGAGATGCAGGAAGATTATCCATAGATGGAGATGGATGAATTTGGTACTCTCGCATTCCCGTGTCTTTGATTTTTAATTTCTACTTAAGATTTCTCATTATAGCTGCTTTAGATATTTCATCTTCTTGACCATTGAAGGCTTACTTATTGTGTGGAACCATACTGTCATCTTGTTTCAATTTATTGTAAGAGTAGCTACTATCTGCTAGGATAGTGACTTCCACTCTGTTGTGTGGAAACTTCACACACTAATGATACATTGATGGGATAGCTTGCATGTCATTGATAAAAGTCCCACCCAATAAGATATTGTAAGCTAAAGGTAAATCTAACACTTGGCAGATTATATCTCTTTTGACTACTCCCACCCTTATGGGTAACATAACTAACCCTTTTGATGACCTCTCTTCTTTGTCATATGCCTTTATATTCATTTTCCTTCTCGGATCTATATCATGTCATGAAAAGCCCATTGATGTTACAAGTTTGAGAGTACAAATATTCAAACTAGCGCCTCCATCTATCAAGGCACATTTGAGTCTATGCTCATGTATCGAAACCTCTATGTGCAAAGGCTGGTTATGAGGATGGTTCAATGATTTGTCATCCTCCTCAAAGAAATAATGTAGTGAGGTGTGGTCAAGTGGCCTACCATTGTTTTAAATTGATTGATATCAAGGTCTTTCGGCATGGTTGTCTCTAGAAAAGCATTTTCAAGAATATATTTGTGTGATTGTGAGATCTTAAGCTGTTTTAGAATAGAAATTTGAGCAAGGGTTAATTGTAACTGATCAAACAAGTTGTAGTTCACTATTGGGATTTATGAGACCAATTGTTTTGATATCAAAGACATTTTTATTGATGTAGTGGGTTGTTTTGATGATGAGGCTATTCCTTTGAGAGTAACCTTGGACCAATTTCACTTCACGACATTAGCATATTTAGATTCTTTCTTATCCTTGATAATGATCATTTTGACCAATTAATGGTCACATGGTTTGAGAACATGGATCACATTATCATTATTAGCGTAGGTGTAGTTTACTTTGGCTACTTTGTTCTTTGAGGATTCTTCTTGTTCATAAGAGCAAAGAGGTTGTTTGAAATCCTTGTGATCGCTATTTGAATGGTGTCTGTGAATGGTGATTGTTTTACTATCAATCAAGTCTTGTAATACATATTTTAATTTCATGTATTCATTGGTCAAATGTCCCTTGTTCTTGTGATATTCGCAAAAATGGTTATCATTCCACCACTTAGGCTTGACTGTCAGCTCCCAAGGATTTGAGTCTGGTAATAGATGATCTTATTTGCCAATAAATTCTTCAATGCTACTTCAAGAAGTTCTCCTAGAGGAGTAAAGTTGCGCTTGGGTTTAGGTATCCATGGTGCTTTATCTTTGTTCATGTCTTGGTTAATTCTTGGAGTTGATGATGTTGGCATTATGATGAATTTCGGTAGGAAATTGACGAGTTTAAGTTTTTCATTGCTGGAAACTTATTAATTCTATTAATTTTTGTGTATAGGTTACCCTAACCGATTGACATGATGAATAGGTGAAACATATATGCTAAGTGTTCTGATCGGTGAGAAGGAAGACATAATAGTTTTGAGTTTTGAGTAGCACTCGAGATGGTTAGAATATTGTGAGATGCAATCATTACCACAGTCTTATTATGACTAGAGGACTACATATTTACGATCGTGACAAATAACTCACCAATGTGTGAAAGTTAGTTTTTTGGTGAATGTTCTTATGTGTTGGTTGAGTTACCAATTGATACTTGATGATCATATGGTTAAGGCAGTTAAGTTAACGATGATGTCTTGTGTTAAATGTTGGTATTACATTTTGGACTAACATGTGAAGAGTTATTGATTCAAAAAGTTTCATGAATTAAGTCAATTGAGGGGCGACTTGTGGATTTTTTTTAATGTTTAACCAATTTAAGAACAACTATAAAAAGGGATGCTAAATCAGAGATTTAGGGTTCTTGATTGTGTTTTTGGTGGTTACGATCAAAGATAGAGATTGTGTGTTGCATCAAGTGATTAGAGATTGGATTGGATCTTAAAAACAAGCAACCTCCTTTTTGATTATCAGGTCTATTCATCGGTTGACCTCCAGTGTTATTCTTCTTTTCTCTATAAGACCTAGCAAGATGTCCAATCTTATTACAATTGAAACATGTCATACCAGTTTTTCTCCATGGTCCACCATTGCCTCTACCAGTTCTCATTTTGCAAGTTACTGTTGCATGTGTAAAGTTGTGATAAATAGAATATGTAACATTGAATTGTTTCTCTCTTTGGTAAGGACTTCTCCGGTTCATATATGGCCTTACATTGTTGATTATATCTCTACACTCATTATCCTTATGACCATACTTGTTACAAAAATAACAATGACCTTGAAAAAAATTTGATCTAGCATTGTAACCAACCAATCTACCAAAATAATTTGCAAACCTAGGAATAGATGGACTAGGTTTAGACCAACAAACATTAGCAATATGTCCTTCCTTGTGACAATTAAAACATATCAGTCTATAATTCCTCCTACCAACTTTTTTTTTTCTGCTAGGGTGCAACGTTCTCTTCTTCATGAGTTTCCTTAGTACCAGATGACTCACTGACTTCAAATTTGGAAAAAAATATTCCTTATATTTCACCATGTCTCATTTGTTTTGAGATTTGTTCATCAAGTTTAGAATAACTCTCATTGAACTTATTCAACATGGCATTAGAATTCTTCAATTTTTCTTCTAGCTTTGCATTCTCATCTCTCAGATGTTCATTCTCACCTATGACATTAACATTTTCTTTATTAGTATCATGTAGATGTTCCCTCAATGTAGCAATTTCTTTATTAGATCTGAAAATTTCATCCATCTTAGCTATTAGGGTTTCATTTTTAGATTTTAGGTCATCCTCAACAACCATCTTACCTTTTTATTCAACTCTCCTTGCTTCTAGGTCTTCACCCATTCTTAATGATAAGTTTTCCAACTCCTTTTGCATGTTCTAATTTTCCTTCTTCATCTTTTCAAGAATCGTGTGGATGTCCTTATTATCCTTGGAAAGATGCTCATTCTCCAAAGTTACAACTTCAACAACAGATTCATCAGATCCACTTTGCTTCGAAATTTATTCAATTAAGACCTTAACGTTCAGTCTATTGGCATATGGAGAGAATGTTGGTATAATTTCTCTAGTTGATAAGGAAATTAAGTGAAGTTAATGAAAATGTTAGATCAGTTATAGAGTTTTTCATTGATGTCAAATAGTCAAATAAGAAAAATATTAACTATTAGGAAGAAGGAATTATTATCAGTGTAAGGAGGTTAGCTATCAAAAGCCAACAATTATCGGTTAAAAAGAGAAATTATGATGCAACTAACAAGGAGGAAGAACTAGAAAATAGTTTAATAAGGTGAAGAATTTATGATAGTTGGATCTAGGTTTAGGTTTTGATGATTAAATATTATCTACTTATGGAAGAGACAAGAAGAAGTTTAGTATCGTGATGGAGAAGAAGACATGATATTAGTTGAACAGAATAACTAATTAGATAAGGATTGTTGCGATTATATAAGAGGAGACAGAGGATTGGAATGGTATGTGATTGTGTTAAGCAACTTTATTGGATCTGATATAGTAGAGTTAGTGCAAACTACAAATCATTTTATAGGTTGTTACTCTCTAACAATTGTGACAGTAAAATCCCTTATCGGGTGACCCTTACAACTCTATTGTAAATCCTTTAACAAGGTAAAATTCTTAAAAGAATGTTTAAAATCATCTAACCAGGCCACTCCTAATAGGGTATATAACATGTCTTGAGGTAAATCCCATAAATGGGTAGCATTTAATAGTGCTTTTGTAACCCTTAACTGGGAAAGCTCTTAACTGGGCATATTTCAGAAGAGTACAACTTTTGTGGGCACTGATCTCACACTGTAGTTTTTTCCCTAATCGGGTTTCCACAAGATAAATATTGGTGTTGATGTTATCTGAATGTTTACTTTATGTTGCATGTATGTTTAATGTTATGATAACCGATAACATTGTTATAGGTTAATTAAGCTATAATCGATAAATATATTTGTAGAAGATTTGTGATTGTATTTTAAGGTTAAGTTGGTGATTATTGATTCACTGCCCCTCTCAGTAACCTTTCCTATACCTAAAATTGGTATCAGAGCATTGTTTCCCTGATTTGGAATCTTAACTGCTTAGGGAAAAGATCTCAAGATGTATAGGAAGGACACACCTAAGTTTAATAAGAATACAAATGACTTTTGAATGTGGGAAAGTAGGATGAAATTGCACCTTTCAGGACTCTCAGATAATGCAGTAGATTTTCTCATGAATGAATATGTACAACCTACCAATATACATACCGAAGCAGAGAAGAAATAGAAGTTGATTCATAACTCTATGATGATAGAGCTCGCAAACACCTTGCACAACTTAGAGTATGTTGATATACAAGATCTGCCTTTAGCCAAGTAGATGTGGGATAAGCTAGTACAAGTACATGGTGGAGATGAACATGTCTTACATGCAAAGGTTGATAGACAAAAAGGAAAATACGATGAAATGAAAATGAATGAACAAGAAACAATTGCACAAAATGGAATCGGGATTAAAGAAATTATCGTATCCATTAAAGGAGCTGGTGGAAAGAAGGAAGAAAGTGACATTGTAAGTAAAAGGCTCAGAACACTTCCACATAGGTATGCTATTAGATTTTTTGCTATACAATAGCTAAAAATAATTGATAAGAGTAAGATCACAATTGATTCACTTTTTGGTAGGTTTACAACATTTGAATTAAGTCATTTTTACAATAGCCAACCTACTAGTGAAGTTACATTTCAAGCTACAGCGAATGTTGGATCATCTAGAAAAGGAAAGACTGATGTTTATGACTCTGACAGATATGAAGGATTAGCAGCTGAGGATAAAGAGTTGGAAGAAATTGAAGCTTTGATTACTAGGATATTTCCTAAATGTAAAGGAAGATACAAAGGGAAAAGTCCTATTGCATGCTGGAACTGTAGGCGAATCAGTCATTTTGCACATAGATGTCCTAACAAACCGAAAAAGGAACATGATGGAGAAAAGAAAGACAGATACAAGAAGTACAAATATTTCACTCAGAAGAGAAAAAAAAGCTATGTTACATCACTGAAGAAGACAAAAATGATTACAATACTGATGGAGATGATAATGATGAGGAAATAGTGTTTGTTTCTGTAAAGGAAGATCCCTCTACCAACAATGCTAAAATCAAACAAGTGAAAGCTTTGATCTCTAATGTGAATTGTAACAATGATTAGATCATTGACAATGACTATACACGCTATATGACCGGAGATAAGGATGGATTCATAACCATAGAACATTGTGATTGAGGTACAGTTACATTTGGAAATGGTTCTCCCTGCATGATATGAGTAAAGTTACTATTGCTTTAACTGATGATATCACTTGTGTTGATGTTTACTGGCCTGATGGACTGAAATATAGTTTGTTAAGCCTGTCTCAGTTGAATTAAAAAGGATTCAAATTTGAGTTTGGTAATGGAAAATGCAAAATATTTGAGAAGACTGGAAAATTGATTGGTATCGGTGGACAAACAAAAGGTAATATTTTCAAACTGAATACTACAATTGGTGCAATTGTTCATTGTTTAATTGCTAAAGTTGAAGAAAGCAGGTTATAGCATAAGAGATTGTGTCATGTGAAATTTGATAATTTGGTAAAGTTTAGTAAGAAGAAAAGTGTTAGAGGTATACCAAAATTGAATAAGCCAGAGAATGTAGTCTGTAAACAATGTCAGTTAGGCAAGATGACTAGTTCAAGTTTCTCAAGCAAAGTCTACTCTATAAAAGATATCTTAGACTTGGTACACATAGATTTGTGTGGACTTATAAGTACAAAAAGATATCATGGAGACAAATACTTTATATTGTTTGTTGATGACTACTCAAGGATGACGTCGGTAATGATTTTAAAAGTTAAATCAGATGATTTTAATATGTTTAAAATGTATAAAGCTAGAGTTGAAAAAGAAACTGGAAAACACTTTGAAATGTCTTAGATCAGATAGAGGTGGTGAATTTACGTCTAATGAATTCAATGAGTATTATGAAGAAAATGGAATTAAGAGACGGTTGACTACATCGAGAATGCCTCAACATAATGGAATTGTAGAAAGAAGAAACAGATCTATTGTAGAATGTGCTAGAACATTGTTAAATCAAAGAGGAGTTGCACAAAATTTTTGAAGAGAAGCTGTTAGCACTGCCATATACACACTGAATCAGATACAACTCAAGAAAGGAATAAACAAAACACCTTATGAAATTTGGTATGGTTGAACACCTAATGTTAGTTATTTGAGAATATTTGGAAGCAAGTGTTATATTAAGAAAGATGATGGAAATGGAAAGGTTGATAGTAAAAGTGATGAAGGAACATTTCTAGGATACTCTACTAAAATTAAAGCATTCAAGTGTTTGAATAAAAGAACAAATAAGATAATTGAAAGCACAAATGTAAAGATTGATGAATTTTTAGAACAGAATGAAGAGAATAGTGGAAAGAAACCAGAAGGATACAGTGAATTGATTTACTTTGAACCTGACAAGCTAGAAACATAAAAAGAAAGGACACACACCAATAACAACACCGCTAGGTGAAACAAATAACAAAAATGAACAAATTCATAATGTGGAACTGTTAGAAATGGAAAAATAAATATGTAAATAAGTAATACCAGGAAAGAATCTAAGCGAGTTAATGCACGAAAAGATATTACCATAAGATAGGAGAGAGAAAGCTTCAAGATCCAACACCATGAGACAAGATATTTGAAAGGGGAAAGCAAAGAAAACCCCTTGTGACATTATGAATGAGGCATGAAAAGCCTAAG
>MU228196.1:351555-384020 GCA_018584345.1 Thuja plicata | reverse complement strand
TACAACCAAGGGATAATAAAAGATACATAAAATGAATTATCCTCACAAGAGGACAAAATAGGTGTAGGGATTCCATAGGAATCTCCTACTTACATAATGCAAGTAAAGATTAATTTCTAACAGGAACCCATAACACCAAACAATATAAGGATCAATCACAATTTGACAGATATACTTGGAGATAGGAGTAATGGAGTATTAACCAGAAGTCAATTAAGAGCCAAGAATACTACATGTCTACTATCGGAGATGGAACTGAGATTGGTAAAAGATGCACTAAAAGATGAAGACTGGATACATGCAATTAAAGAAGAGATTGAACAAATTGAGAAGAACAAAACATGGTCTTTAGTTCCCAGGCCTAAAGATAAAAATGTTATAGGAACGAAATGGGTTTTAAGGAACAAACTTTATGAGAATGGTGAAGTAATAAGAAATAAAGCAAGATTGGTTTGCAAAGGTTATGCACCGGAAGAAGGATCAGATTATGAAGAGACTTTTGCACCTACCTCTAGATTGGAAGGAGTCAGAATATTACTGGCTTACACAACAAATAAAGGATTTAAAGTTTATCAAATGGACGTTAAAATGACATTTTTGAATGGAATATTAGAAGAAGTCTATATTGAACAACCCGAAGGATTTTTTGATGAACATGGTAAAGATTTGGTTTGCAGATTGCACAAATCATTATATGGTTTGAAGAAAGCACCGAGATAATGGTATGAAAGACTACATTCTTATTTAGTTAAGATTGGATTTGAAAGAACTAATGATAATAGTAATGTGTATTTGAAAATTGAAAGAGAAGAAAAAGTTTTGATTGTTGAAAGTTTTGTGGATGATGTAATTTTTGAAGGAAATGATTTGCTAAGTAAATATTTTTCTGAAGAAATGAGGAAATAATTTGGGATGTCCATGATTGGAGGAATAATTTTTTTATTGGTTTACAAGTACAATAGATGCAGAAAGGTATTTACATAACTCGGTCTAAATATATTAAGGAGATATTTAAATTTTTTGGAATGGAAGATTTAAAACCTGTCGGTACACCTATGGTAACTGGTTGTAAATTATCAAAATAAGATGATTCTAAGGAAGTAAATGAAACATTATACAGATCAATGATCAGAAAGCTACAATATTTTATTCACAACAAACGTGATATTGCACATGTAGTTGGAATAGTTGCTACAATTTTGTATGATCCTAAGGATTCACATATGATTGCAATTAAGAGGATATTCATATATCTTAAAGGAAAAAAAACATATGGTTTATGGTATGAAAGAAATGGAGATTTCAATCTTAAAGAATATACAGATGCAGATTGGGTTGGAAATATTGATGACAAAAAAAGTACAAGTGGAGGAGCTTTTTATTTGGGAAGCAGATTAGTGTCATGGACAAGCAAGAAGCATAATTGTATTTCATAATCTACAGATGAAGCTGAATATGTTGCTTCTTCCATTAATTATCAAGAAATCTTATGGATAAAACTAATATTAGAAGGAATACATGAGAAAGTTGAAGAACCCGTTGTTATACATTGTGAGAATACAAGTTATTTACTCTCCATTTCTCAAGTTGTTTAATGTTATGGTAACCGATAAAACCATTATAGGTTAATTAAGCTATAATTGGTAAATCTATTAGGAGAAGATTTGGGATTGTGTTTTAAGGTTAAGTTGGTGATTACTGATTCACCCCCCTCTCGGTAACCTTCCTATACCTACACAGTGAACTATTCGAGAACCTATTTTCTCTTACCCCTAGAGATCGTCAACTGGTCTTTAATTTTCTCAATCATGTCCTTGGCTTCAACAAGTTGTCTTTTGTAGGATATTTTTGAATGTTTACTTCATGTTGCATGGAGATGTTTAATGTTATGGTAACCGATAACACCATTATAGGTTAATTAAGCTATAATTGGTAAATCTATTAGGAGAATATTTGGGATTGTGTTTTAAGGTTAAGTTGGTGATTACTAATTCACCCCCCTCTCGGTAACCTTTCCTATACCTACACAGTGAACTGTTCGAGAACCTATTTTCTCTTACCCCTAGAGATCTTCAACTGGTCTTTAATTTTCTCAATCATGTCCTCGGCTTCAACAAGTTGTCTTTTGTAAAACTTCATATCTCCCTTAAGGATATTTCCCAAGCTGTTAGACTTCTTCATAGCACAAGCCTCTGATACCAATTGTTAATATATAGAAGCATTGGGGGGGGGGGGGGGAATCANGGGGGGGGGGGGGTGAATCAATGAAAATACAATATATAAATTTTTTATCTTTGCTTGTGTCTTGGTTAATTCTTGGAGTTGATGAAACATTTGGATTGTTCTTAACAACCTGGATGCTACTAGATAGATTAAACATTGGCTCCTTGGGATTGAAATCTAATGAGTTGACAACCCCATCATTGACCACATATTTGTTCTTATTCCAATATATGTTCTTGTCTTTGTTATTGTTTTTATTGGGATTATTCGAGGTTTTAGCGTCTTTATGCAAGGTAAGTTCACCCTTCTTCAAAAGAACTTCTTCAATTTGGATAGCGCTCTCTACCAATTTATCAAAAGAAACATAAGTTTTCATTTGGAGTGCATAGTTAATTTTGGGTACCAAGTTACTGATAAAAATATCTATCTTCTCTATTTTTGGGATTTTTTTAGGATACCTTTAGAATATATTTCTCCATCTTTGAAGGAATTTGACAAAAGGTTCACCACTGCGTTGTTTGGTGTTACACAGGTTCAACATGGTGACAATGTGTAAGATGTTATAGGAGTATTGTTGGATGAATTTTTGTGAGCTCATCAAATGTCTCAATACTTGGTGAGAGCTTAGTGAACCATTCCAGAGCTTGAACTTTGAGGCTTCAAGGAAAGAGTCCCATTAGGTATTTTTTTTGTGCATAAATTCCATCCTAAGAGCACAAAATTCTCTCACGCGATCTTGAGGGTTACATTCTCCGTCATATTTGTCATACTTTGGGATTTAGACTTTGGGAGGAAATAGTGGCATGTATAGATTCTTGTTGAACAAAAAAGGACATATTGACTCCAATAAATACTTGTTGGAAGATTGTTGCTTGGTTGTCTTTAGTTCTCTGATTTCACGCCTCATGTCTTGCAATTGTTGGTTGAGAATAGAGATAGGAGACTCTTCCCCACGTTGTATTAGTCCTAAAACATCAAAATCTGGAGAAATTTTGATCCCCATAGAGGCTAGATGCTTGAAGTACCTATCTTTTTCTAGATGCATGAGCGTTTGCATCATCTTTTGGAAATGCTTGTCTTGCTAACATCTTTTGATTTCTTCTTTAGTAGGTTCCTCAATTGCGGAAGAACCACTACTATGCTAGCTCTGTCGGCCCTAACTAGATCCCCTATCAAACCCTGACATGTTGGGTTCTTTGTGATGCTCAGTATGAAATGGTTGATATTGAGAACTTGAAGTTTAGAGTAGGGGTATTGATTGATGTGTGGATGACCTATTTTGATTTGGAGTCTTTTGTGCAGATCTTAATTTCTGACAAAATGAAGGTCCAGGAGTAGAATTATTGAAAGCCTTACCTTTTGGATCAGGATTAGCTTTTCATTGTTGACATCTAGTTTGTACTGGCATGAAATTCAGTGAAACTAGAGGTAACTAGATGAATTAGATCAATATCTAGTTGCATAAGTGATGACTTGTCTCGATAATTTATGAAAGATAACATCTTGAAGATTTATGATGAACTTGGTACAAGGTGTCAGAGTTAAGGCTTGATTTCCTAGATAAGGGACACTTGTGACCAAATTGATTGGGATCTTATTAATGGAAATAGGATAAGACTATTCGAGTACTCAAGAAACCAAGATGATAGAATGAGGTAGCCAGGCCAAAGATTTAGGATGTTGATCAAGACAAACTGAAGATCAAGTTGAACAACTGAATAAGAGGTCAAATGATAATGTCGAAGGCCAGAATGAGGCTCTAGATGTAAAATGATAACAAATTGATGCGATGAGAGGAAAATTTGTGTATGATAATTCTCAGAGTTTGGTATGATAAAAAAGTGAAAGATACAAGCTAGTACGAGGAAACCCATAGAGTGATACAATAATGTGGTGAAATTGGTTGTTGACCTTGAAGAATCTGGTTCGTATGATAATTATGACCTAGTGATATGACATGAAGAAACTATTTATATGAGAAACACTCATATCATATGATAAAGCATGGGTTTGTACAATGGGATGCTTTCCAAGATGATAAGATGTTGGCCTAGACAATTTGCCACTTGTTTTTTGAGAAAATTTTAGATAGATAAGAATGTTCTTGAGCAATTTTGATAATGTTTGAGTGTGTTTGTGTAGGCTTTGACATGGTTCAAAGTGTTAATCAAACACATCAAGCACGCAAGTATGAGGAGATCAGGCACATTTTATCCCTAAAGGAAATTGGCATAGTGTGAAAACCCTCGCTCACAGACTTATGCACACTTCAAGGGCTAATCAAAATATGACCACTACCAACCACACAATGGGTTAAGAATGCCTTATTAGCTGACTCCAAACACTCAGGAAGGCATGATATGATGAGTGTCTTGGGGAGGTTACTATAGTGGCCCTTTACAAGCGAAATCTTCTTCAAATTGACCTACAATCCTAGTTAGACTGCCAAATAGATCAACCAGAATTCCAACAAGACAAGATTAGTAGTTAGAAACCAAAAATCAAGTTAATAAAACCCTAAAAATTGATCTCTATTTTTGGTACGATAAAACACAGACAAACTATTTCACCATATAATCATATGACATTTATCATATAGTGAAATGATAAAACCCTAAAGATAGTCACTCATACGATAATTATCACAACATAAAACGATGAAATTCAACAAACCATAATATCATTCGAGCATTCACATAGTAAAAAATGATGAACTAGTTTCACCATATTATTGTACGATAATCTACAACATTTCGCATAATTTTATACGGAGCTTCAGAAATCATGAAAAATATTTACCATAAAGTGAGGCCAAAATCAGAATTTGAGCCCCATGATGGGCGCCAGAAATGTGTGTATGAAAAGTGGTTAGAACTTGTAGCACAAACACTTTAATAAATCCTTACATCCATGGGTTAATCACATAATAATAAATCAAAGAAAAAAAAGCAAAAACTCATTAGAAACCAATTTATTGCTTCCTAGAAGAAGTGAGCATGGTCTACTTTATTTTATTCTTAGGTTCAACATGTAGACCAGTGACTAGACTACTTCAAAATGAAAGATTCATTATGAGTATGATGCAATGATTGCATTCTTTACTCCAAAATCTTGCTAAAATAATGCAAACTAAGATAGAGAATGACAAATCTAAGTTAAGAATGTAACTAAGAGTTATTATCCATACTAAATGAGGTGCAAGTAATCTACGAAAGGAAATACAATGCAAATTAAGATTCCTACAATGCACAATGAACTCTAGATGAAATTTAGCATTATGATGTTAATATGAAAATTGTGGATTCTTTGAAATGAGCTCGAGAGGCTTGATTTTATAGGAATTCCAAGGGAAAAAGCGGTCTAGATTCAAACTTGGTGAGAGGTTGATATTCTTTCTCCCTCAATCTGGGTGAGCTTAATCCATGTGATTAGCCATTGACTGGTCAAAGTTGTGCTTGTTTGGTTGTGGATGAGACAAAATAACAATTTCCCTTTTTTAAATAGGAATTGATGCACACACATGTGTTGAATGGGTTCAATTAATTAAAAGTATTGAGACTTTTAATTAAATGACCTTGATTTAATATTTTAATAGCATGGATGCTAGGATTTGAGATTTAGTTGATGATTGATTAAAATATTGATTAATTATGTAAGCATGGTTGATCAAATTTTCTCACATAATTAGGTCTAGTATTTAAATGCCTTTGTTTATGTTTTTAAGCTAATTAATCAAGATTAGGGGCTCTTAGTTTACTAGACCAATTTTAGGTGATTACAACCTCAAGATATATGGAATTGGACGGATTGATATTTGGAAAGGTAATTGTTCCTTTCTTGAGACATGCGTGGAATTGGTTTCCTTGGCCCAAGTGTAATTTTTTCATATGGGTTGTAGTGCAGAACAAATGTCTTCCTTGGTAGAATCTTCAGGAAAGAGGATTCTTGGAACCTTGAATGTATTTTTTGTGTAACAAGGATGATGAGGGTACTTAAAATCTATTTTACTAGTGTGTCTTTTCTAAGGAAATTTGACATTTTTGGTGGGGATTTTAGAGGCATGCCTATGTTCATGCCAATTATTTGATGGAGTTTTAGAATAGTCTTGACAGGTCCCTTGCTAAAACTGTCTTCCTTTAGATAGCTTGGGATTTAGGCCCTCCCTTTATTATTTGGTAATTGTGGCTTGAAAGAAATCAAAGATTTTTTCAAGGATAAAGAGGATGTTGGCATAGTAAGTGCGACAGAGAATTATTATGTTGAAGGAAACTTTGATAGAAAAGTGTGACCTCTCTGTAAATGTGGATTTAGGTTATATGCCTATTATTCAAAATTTGAACATTGGTGTGTGTGTGTGGGGGGGGGTTAGAGATGCCCTTTCTAGAAGGAGTTGGAAAATGAGATGTGTAATGCTAAAAAGAAGGCTCAACAAGTTGATAAGTGGTCTCCTCCACACTTAAAAGTTCTTAAGCTCAATACCAATGGCTCTTCTGAGGAAATCCAAGGCATGTGGGATTTGGAGGTATTGGTAGAGATGTTTTTGGTAATGTGATATTTTTATTTCTTTTGTTTATAAGGGACATCAGATTAATAATATTATAGAGGACTTAGATGTTCTTGTGTGCTTGAACGAGGGTGTGCTCTTGGCTAGAATAAGGTTATTTATGATTTTGACTCTCAAGTTGTTATGGATATGATGAACAAGCAGAGATTGGATGACGTACACTAGATTCTAGTGGTATTATGTGGACAAATTCTATGTTTGAAGGGCTCTTTGGAGTTATTTTATTTTTAATATATTCATAGGGAATGGAATAAGGTCCCTAGGATTATACCTTATCCCTAGATAAAATTATTACGGATGACATGATGGATTATTTGTGGCCCTTTCCGGGTCACCTAATAGTTTATGCTCCTTGGATTTGTAATCCTCTTTCTAATTCAATAAAATTTTACCCCCTTTTTTAAAAAGAAAATAACACATGAGAACTAGTATTGTTACCTGATGGAAAAAAATAATGGTGGATGCACATGTGAATACAAAAAATAGAAATTAACTGTAGTGTTAAGAAGTACACGGTGAGATTATTTATGAGTGATTTTTCACATGTTGAGTGAATAAATTATGGTGTGATTTTATCCCTTTTTTTAGGCAAAAGTGGTCAAGCCACTAAATATATTATTTATAATTAAATTGGTCCGAGAGCTCACCCAGGAAAGAGCCAGCAAGAAAACCCAGGATCCTTGCTCAATACAAAGTATCCAAATATTATGAATAGTACAATTCCATCAAAATATCATGAAGGTTGACACCCGATAGGTTACAAGCCATAAAAAGATTTAGCAAAATATTGAATCAGCCCTACGCATAGGACTATCATATGCATAAATCCAAAATTTGGGGGCAGGAGACCCGTGCATTCATTATTCCATCGCATTCACACCCCTTGACTGCCCACTTGAGCATTCAACACTTGTGTATATCTCCTATACACTATCCTTCACATTCTATTTTTTTGCAAGATCAGACTGAGATTGTGGGGACCACCCTGAAGCCCATCCACTGGAGTGCACTCTAGGATCAGAGATCTCCCAACCACTCCCATGAATATCGTGCGACACCAATTCTAAACCAACTGAAGGATCGGACGTGACCTCCCTATCAGACCATTGAACACCCTGTGCATCTGAACCCCAACCTGAACTACAAAGAGCCGCCCAAGATGGAGGAGCCAGAGTATCTCGACACTCCTTCCCACGCTGCATGTGTTTTCCTAAAGAAACCACATTCTAGTTTGAGTGCATAGGGAGAGGAAAGCATCTCGGGATAGCATGGGTATTCTACATACCCATTAAATCCAACAATGCATACGTAATGAACTTCATTTGTTCACCTATCTGCGAACCGAGGGCTGGAGAAGTTTCTTGTAGTGCATTTCTCATGATTTTTGCATTCTATTTCTCAATTTAACGTTTCACTCCATTATAAGTCACCCAAATCTCATGTTTATGCATCAATTGGTGTCGAGTAAACAAACCCCCAATTAGCGCATGGCCATTCCATAAATCATAATGTTGCATCGCTTGTTTCCCACCCAAAATTGTTTATGGATGACTTTAAATGCCAGAATTTCAAGAAAATGTGGAGATTGTAGAAAATCCATGGCGTTTGACAGAAATATTGAGACAAGCTGAGAAGGAAACAAGAACTGCTTTGATATTGGAGCAAAGTTTTTGTACCCAATTACCTATTTAATTGCCCGCCAGATGGAGGATGAGTGAGAAATGAACATTTCATCCATTGCTTCATCGTTGATATGCATTGGTAAGACTTCTTCATTCACGTTGGGTGGAATTCAAATTTGATAGTTTTTGGGTAAAATTTCAACATGAAAGCTGGAGCACGTTTCACACTAGACACATTCTTCTGCACTTTTTGCCATCTTCCAAGAGATATATCACAATGAACAGTGAAGAGGACCTAAATAGGAAGATAAATGTACTTTTATGGTGACAATGATGATGGTGGGTTTGAAGACGCTCATTTCCATTTAATGTGAAGTGACCTAAATTCCACTTGGGAGATTATGCACGTTTTAACTACAGCTAGCCTTGTGATCAAGGAATTCCGTATGTCCCAAAAGATGAGACATGAGTGAACCCAACACGTGTCCCTACAGTTGTAGAGTGGATATCACTTAAGTATTTAATCTTACCACAGTGATTTTTACTTGCACAAAATCTTACTTATTCTTCTTTAAATTGCCACTCCAACCTGATTCATTATGGATTCACATGTCGCAACCCATTCAATTATCATCAATAGAATTTTGGAGATCATCATGCTCTGCTATAAAATTTAATGGATTTAATGTTGAAGCCATAGTTCCATCACAACCCAAATTAGATAACAAATCTACGACTCTGTTTCCTTCTCAAAGCGTGTGGGAGAGGTATGCTTCATGACACTTATCTAATAGGTTCCATATTTGTGTGAAAATGTAAGTAAGCTTCCATGAGTGTGATTTTTGCTTAATACAAGCATTAATAATGACCGAAGAGTCCCCTTTAATGTGGATTCGATTATAACCTCCCTGCATGGCAAGAATTAAACCTCCAAATAAAGCATGAGCTTTTTCTAGATTGTTAGTGCCTACAGGTAGAGGAGAGGCTTTAAGTGCGAGAGCAGTACCCTAAGAATCTCAGATGCAAGCCCCCAAGCCTGAGATGCTAGGGTTTCCATGAGAAGCCCCATCAAATTTAAGCTTCACCAAACCCGGTGTGGGAGGGTGCCAATGTACTGCTGATCGATCCATCTTAGATTGACCCTGTTTAGCTAAATTGCATCATGTTGGCACTGTTATTCTTTTCCACATGCAAATAAAATTTCCATTCCAAGGCGTGATGACTGGGTTAAAATTGCATTTACTCAAACTAGCATTTACCACCTCTGAAATTGTTTTCTCAATGTCTTCTATTACCACTTTGATAGGAGAAGAAATTTGCCTGAAGATTCTTTTATTTCTTTCCCACCAAATTGCCCAAACTACTAGTGCGGGAGCACATTTCCAAATGTTGGTGAATAATGATTGCACATGTAATACCAGCCAAGATTGGCATAGATCCCAAATAATATTTGGGAGAGGACTGCTATATTGAAGTTTTCTAAGGACAGATAACCAAAATTCCTGAGTGAAAGGACAACTCAAAAATAAGTGATCCGATGTTTCAATCTTATCTTCACACATCAAGCATTTAAATGGTGGTGCAATCCCTAATCTTTCTAGCCTATCACTTGTAAATACTTGATGTTTTATAGCAATCCAAGCAAAGAATCCATCTTTAGGAAGTACTATGTGATTCAAATAGAAATAGAATGCGCGGGATGGCACCTTTTGTGAGTCAGTTTGTTGAAGAATTATATAGCCCTCTTTGATAGAGTAGTTTCCATCTTTCGCTGGTGCCCAAATAAGTTTGTCCTCTTTTCTAGAGAGATACACATGTCTGTTGACTAGTGTGTTTCTAAATGCTTTCTTATCTTGTTGACTTATTGGTAGATCATCTGAGTCCTTCCAAATAAATTTTCCTAAAAATATACATACTGCTGAAATGTAATAAATTAGGACGCTCCCCCATTGATTTTTTGAGGACAACATAGTGTCACCTATGTTTTCCCTTGATGATAAAGGAGGATAACCATTCCATGAGTCTCTCCAAAACTTAACCTTTCTACCACTATTGACTTCCCAAGTCACATATTTGGAAACCCCTATTGTTGAGACCATAAAATCCCATATGGTTGACCCTCTAGGTGGATCTAGAATAGATAATAATCATGATTTTTTGTTGTTGTCCAAATATTTTTTCTGCATGAATTTGCACCATAGACTCATAGGCTTTGAGTAAATTTTCCATACAAGCTTACCGCTGAAAGCTTGATTTATTTTTGCTAAGTCATTTACTCCAGCTCCCTAGAGAAGGTAAGTGTGCCATGTCTTGGAGAGAGATAAGAGGAATTTTCTTTCCATGATTCATGTTCCCTTTCCACTGAAAACCTCTAATCAATTTTTGTATTTAAATACTATTTTATGGAGGAGCCTTGAGAACAACTAAGTAAAAATTTGCGATAGTAGATAATACCAATTTAATGAGAAGAATTCTACCTGAGAGTGATAGCCATCTAGCTTTCCAGGCCACAATTCTAGTCTTGATACGCTCCACAACTGACGACTAGTAATTTGCTTTATTGGACCCCATAAAAAAGGGAATTCAAAGGTACATGGATGGCAAGAAATCAACAACAAACCCAAGGATTTGAACTATTCTATCAGATATTTTTTTATTGGTATTGAATAGATAAATCTTGGATTTTTGTGCATTGATTTGTTGACTTGAGACCGCTGAATATAGTTGAAGAGTATGTTTGATCTATATAGCCTCTTTAACTTGGGAGAGACCGAAGAGAAAAGTGTCATCTGCACATAAAGTATGAGTAATGAAAATATTTGTTCCATCAATAATTTATCTGTGCCAGGAACCTATCTGATTCTTATGCTTAATCGTTCTGTTGAAAGCTTCAACCATGATGATAAATAATGATGGAGATAAAGGATCTCCTTGTCTCACCCCCTATGTAGAAGAGAAGAACCCTACTGGATTACCATTGATAATTGTTGAAAACCAAACACTTAAAATGCATGCTTTTATCCACTTACACCAACACGTGGAGAATCCAATATTGTGCAGCACCTTGAAAAGAAATGTCCAACAAACTTTATCATAGGCTTTCATCATGTCCAGTTTTATAACGAAGTTGGATGTCTAATTTGTGTTGATGGAATGGAGGACCTCATGTGCCACTAGTGCCCCTTCCATTGTTTCTCTCCCTGGGACAAATCCACCTTGTTCAACCGAAATAATGTTAGGAAGAAGACGATGCATCCTCAGATAAATGGTTTTAGTTATGATTTTATATGTGATGTTGCAAAGGGATATAGGGTAGAAATCTGCAAATGTTTTTGGGGCCTTGATATTTGGAATGATGACAATGTTAGTAGTATATAAATATTTGAGCATACTTTTGTGTTTCCTCTATTCCTCCACAACTGCTAATAAATCCCATCCTATAACATCCCAACAACTTTGAAAGAAGAGGGCAGTGAATCTGTCTGGCCTGGGGGCTTTATCTGGAGGGAAGGAGAATACTACTTTACGTAGTTCTTGAATAGTAAAAGGGGCCATAAGCATGGAATTATCGGCTGATGACACCATTGCGGGGATATTTTCAAGCATCTCATTCAATTGCAGGTGTGATGGGGTAAGGGAAGTGGGTGGCGCTAGCAGGGTTTTGAAGAAATTAATCCCTTCATCTCTAATTTTTTGTAAACTTATTATGACATTACCCGTGGCTACCTCCTTTATTTCGAATATAGTTTTTGCTGCTCTTTTATGCTTAGTTGAAACATGAAAGTATCTAGTGTTTTTATCCCCTTCTCACAGCCATAATTCTCTTAAATTTTGTCTCCAATAATATTCTTCTCTACTGCACAACTATTCCCATTCTGACTGAAGATCCTTTTTCTTTTGATAGGAGTCATTATTCATACCATTTTGTATGATTTCACTATAAATATCTGACAACTTCTGTGTGACCTCTTCTTTTTGTTTAAAGATATTCTTAAAGACTTGCTCATTCCACTTTTTTATATTTCTCTTAATCTACTTCAACTTCATGGAAAACTGATGCATTTTAGTGCCAAAAACAAAAGGAGAGCCAGTCCACCATTGCCTCAGAAGTGGAAGAAATTGTGGATGATGAAGCCACATTATTTCAAACTTAAATGAAGAATGATAAGGGATTTTGTCAGTACTGTCTACCTTATTAATGTTGAGAGAAATTGGAAAATGGTCAGAACCAGGTAGGGCCAATATTTCTGACTAAATTTGGAAATTTTAAAGTTTCCACTCTTGCAAGAGTAGAAATATATCCAACTGAACATCTATTTGTGCAAAACCCGCTCTCTTGTTTGGCCATGTAAAAGATCCTTGAATAGGGTGAATATCCATAAGACTGTTGTTGTCAACAAAATAAGAGAAGTCCTGTATGGTTTTTATAGGTGGGCTGATACCTCCTATTTTTTCTGACTCGTCGAGGATCGCATTGAAGTCTCCTCCTAGGATGACATTTTGAGAGTCTTGGAGCTGAATCAATCGAATGAGGACATCCCACAGTCTTTGTTTATCTTGTGTTGAAGTGGGGCCATAGACATTTATCAATATAAATGAAGTATCAAAATCTTCCATTCTAAGCAATTGCAAATTATTATCTTGTTGAATAAGCTGCCCCTGAATAGTTTGAGGGTTCCAAAGAACTGCAAGGCCTCCTAACACTCCCACTCCTTGAGAATGCATAGAAGACTAGTTTTTCCCTTTTGTAATGGTCTTTCCAAAATATTCTTGGGATAGTTTGGTTTCTTGAAGCATTACAATATCTGATTTCATAGAATCAAGAGTATGTTTGATTCTATTCCTCTTGTTAGAGGCATTCATGCCTCTGACATTCCAAGAATTTATCTTCATTGCAGACAAGGAGAAGCTCTCATTCTCCTTGTCACTCTTGGTGTAACCACAAATTTGTCATCCAATGTAGATTGGATACCTGCTGCTATTTCAATTTTTGTCTTCTTACCTATTGGTCTACCTCTAGTCGTAGGAGCTTTTTCCATATGTTGGCGTTGTGCCAGTGATTGCTCTATTGACAAATTTTTTTTATGATCATATATGATCACATGCCCAGCTGCTACTAATTGGTTGAGGCCCTGTGCATTTTTTAATTTCAAATTTTCATGTTTCAATTCATCTGTTGATTTATGAACCTACTTATTGATGAATCTATCCATTCCCAACTCATCCTCACTTACAAGTTCAATTAGGATGTGACTCGAATCTGGATGGTCAGCCTCCACACTCTCTTCTCCACTCAGAAGATCAAAATTGTGATTAGCTTCCTAAGATATCATCTCTGTCACATGTGCTTTGTTATAATGGGTCGAGTTTTGTGAATGGGGTTTGATTGAGTCTAGGAAGCATGAAGGTCATCTTACAGGACTTTTAAGTTTCTTGATGACATCAAGTTCTTCTACACTTTGTAGTGCCTCATTGACCCTATCATGGAAAACAAAGTGAAGTAGTGAATGGAATAAAGTAACTCGGGCAGTGACAAGGTAAGTACATTACCTTAATGCTTCAAATCACCTAGTTAGCATATGTTTATTCCTTGCTATGCCACTTTTAGTCTCTTTAAAATGTGAATGTTAATTTAATATTTTATGATAATTTTCATAGTGTGAATGATAATGATAAAATTGGATGAAATTAAAGGTTGAAAACCATTTTTATGTGATTACTTTAGAACATTGCACTGTGGATTATTTACTTGGATATATGATAATAAATTTAGACAATCAACCCTTAAGGTTTCAAAATAAATGGAAGCATTTCCATCTACTCAAACTTTGTGTAAGGATATCCAAACTATTGCACATCATTTTATATAAATTAATATGATATCAGCAAGTGTAGTAACCCTCCATATCAATGCATTAGTGTTGTGTGATTTTGTCATTTTATTAAGTTTTGATGTTTGTTTGATTAGACCTAAATCAAGTGTTGAAATATTGTGCATGGAATTAATTAATACTATTATTGATACTTCTATACCATAGTCTAAATATGTAATAAATAACATGATCACTATTATTAATTAACAGTGAGGATTCCTATTGCGTTCTTATCTTATACTTGGTTTTGTCTCATGGGGATTATAAGATCTTATTATAGCTATTGGTTTGATGATCAAACGTATTTCAACCTTGGTATCAATAATGATCACCTCTATTTGAGTTATTGTTTAGATAGTTATTACTTTGGTCTATATATTAAAGAGGATGCTAGAGAAAACATTAATGTAATATTTATTCTTGTGTGCAAAAGGAAACATTGAAGATTGAAATTAAGATATGTCTAAAACATCTTATTAGAATAGTTAGCCTCAATGTAAATTCAAATGACAAATTTTAGTGCTTGAAGAAACTTCTATTTATAGATTATTGCTCTCAATTTCCGATGATATTAGAAAGAATTATTTTGATGTAGGTATCTAAACCTTCTATCTTTATTTGAGGCATTCTAGCTCAATTATTTATCATGAGATGAAATAGATTATTTTTGCACATTTATTTGTTATATGAAAATATCAAGTTAAATAAATATCTTTATAATTATTATAAATTATATGTATACCTTAATTAAGCAAAGGAAATTTCATATTTAAGATATTACTTTAAACTTACATCATATTATATGTGATCATAGAAGATGAAATTTAGTCCTCATAATCGTAAGTATTTCCTTAATGATAGTTAATGTCGCATTAACTATTATTTAAAAAAAAAAGGAAATAAAACAGTAGAAAATAATGTTATTGTTTGTTTATTTACTTATTTTATTTCTTTGACTCAAAAAATGAGTTCTTTAATAGTACTCCTTGATAGAAAAAAAAATTGTAATTCAAGACCATTCTAAGATTTTTATTGATTAAGGGTATCATTATTTCAAAATGGTTGATACTATAAGCACTAAAGAGACTATGTCTATTAATAGAGTAATTAAAGTATGTCAGTCAAACTACAATTGATTATAGGATTGGGATCTAGCATAGTAGCTAGTTTTTTTGAGTGAGCATAGCATGAGTTATTACTAGATCTAGATGGGCCTATGGCCAAGAACAAAAGTCAAGGAAATTAATTCTAAACTGGAACCCTCTATGATAGCGATGATGGAAGAGACGTGAAAAGTAGGCAAACACGTACAAATGAAAAACCAGAGGCATGGCACCATTAACAAAACATGGGGTTCCTACCTTGGTTGACACCTACCACCATTAATCGTTAGTAAATGACTCCTGACTATTTTTTTGGGCATTGGAAAAAAAAAAAGGGAAAGGAGATAACAGGTGGGGGAGGTAGGGCATTTTGAAGGAGCGGGCGCAAAAGAAGAGGGAGCAGTTGGTTGGGCAGAGGGAGCGGTCTGTTGGGGTGATAACACAGAAGTTGTGAGGATATTTCTGGCTGGGGAGAGGGGATTGGGAGTTTTGGGGGGAAAAGAGGGATGAATGTAGTCTTTTGGGGAAGGGGGGTGTTCTTCTCGGACGTTTGTTTTCCTTTTGTGCTGGTAATCAATTTTGTGTGGGCTCTGCGTTGACATACAAGGCAGAGGATCGACACTTGAAAGTGTTCTTTTTCTGTGCTCTGCATTTCCTTCCCTGAATAATGGGTTTTCTACCTTTCCCCATCGTTGCAAATTGAGGTATTTTTATTATGTTTCCTGTGGCTCTTGAATTTTGCAAATTCGGAATGCTATGCCATTTAGTTCTTTCCACTCTCTTGATTTCTGGCGTTGGGCCTTCATGAGAAGGAGATTTGGGTTTGTCTATTGCCTTTTTCCTTGCTGGTTGTGTTGCATTTTTAATCAAATTTTGTTTTGGGCAAATGATTTCAGAATTTATGATCCTCTTCACTTATGTTTTAGTTACATTTTAAACCCCTTTTCCATTCATTCTGATTGGTTTCCGTTGAAAGTTTCTTTCAATGGTTTCTTTTGCTGCTGTTCAAAAGTTCTCTACAGCTGCTGTTTGGAATACTCATTACAATGTAAAACAAACAAAGCTCATATAAAACTATTAACTATAAACATTGTTTTATTAACTCTCCACTCATACCTCCATAATTTGTATCAAATGAGATCACAAAAATAAATCAAGACTTTTATTTTGTTTTATTCTGTTAACCTTTCTCAGCAATTCGGGTTGATGTAAGCTTCACTACAACACTCAACCAGAAAATACATCAGTTAATACATTGGAGATTATTTATACTATACCATATATATTTAATTTCACTTAATCTTATGGTCAAAAGAAAATAAAAATATGTAAATTTGTGATCCAGGCTCAATCAGTTTGGAATGTGATTCATGAGTTACTTATGCTCTTGATTATAAATGCAAGATTCTGTAAAGATTGTTGACTTTATCTCTTTTTTAAATTAAAGTTTAATCACCCAGTAACTCCATCAGTTTCCCCAATTAGTGGGCTGCTCAAATCCTCTATATTATATATACATAATATTCCCAAATCTTTAGACTGTGTTCTGTAATATATAATATCCAAGGGTCTTGGCAATATTCAATTTGCAATTTTAATTATTTCTGTACATTAATAAGAAGTTACATTATTCAATTTAGTATGAATCTAAAGAAAAATCCTTGCAGAAAATTTCTGTTTAGAGGGTTACGTATTAATTCCTTATAAATTTTATTTTGAAATCTACACTTTTACTTCCCACCCTTACTTTAAACTCATACTCATGAGTTGATTTTAATTTAACATGATAATAGATGTAATGAATTTTCCTTAAAATATGGTTAAAAAGTAATTTACTAATTTGAAGAGAGTTACTCTTTGGCAGTTTTGGTTGACATTTTTTTTGAGATTTATTAAGCCTTGTTTTTCTAAGCTGAAATAAGTAAAGTATTATTCATTATTGTTGGATAATAATTAGTTATCAAATTGATTTATGTTAAATATTAATAATTATATGGTGATGCATTTATTTTGGTTCTATTATAAACCAGTAGATATTCATATTAGAACTATTTTAGAAGCATAAAGAAATTACATAAATTATTTAGTCAATTGATTCAATTATATTTGTTGGGACAAAACTCAATTAGGTTGTTTATGTGCTAATGAGAAAAGAAAGAAATGCAAATTGTGTTGTAAATTGATTTTTCCCTAGCAATTAATATATTATGAGACTAATTTTATTATTTTGTGTTATGGTACCTTAAGGAGGATTTTAAGGATGACTGCTTAACATTCCGAGTTTTGGGATCGTGAAGGGTAGGGTGCCATAGATTTGAATAAGTATAAATAGGTCAATCCTTATATGATTAAGAGTGGCATTGGCATTGGCATAATTGGATGTAGTCAGATTAGAAACGATGGAATACTATTTACCATTCCTTACAAGATTGGTTTTAAAGTTTAACCTGAACTACGATGTCTCTGCGAGTTACGTAGGCAAGGCCATCAATGATGAGCCCCCGAGGCATTAGGTCTGGCCCTTACGTCTGGAGCTTTTGAGTTCTTCCTTGATCTTGACACCCCTTACCAATATTTTTTGTATAGTTTGCATCTCTTTACGAAACTAGTTTGAAATAGCTTATGATTGATTTTGCTATGATATTGTTGTAGCTTATCTTACGATCATGTATGTAATCAGAAATGAATTTTAAAATCATGCATCTAGTTGTGTAGCAATATATAAAGATGCAAGAAATAGAGAGGTAAGGAGAATATGATACACGGGTAAGGAAGAGAAAACTCAGGTATGCAACATCTCCTTATGATTTTCATTTGAATACTATGAAAGGATATTGTTTAAAGTTGCTCCATTTCCTCCTTTTGTTACTGGTAAATATTATAATTAGTAGAATCATGGATTGCTAATGTAGTTAAAATGTTAGGTTATATTTCTTATAAAAAAAAAAATTGTTGCGTTTTTGGGTGTAGATTTTGGGCATTACATTTGGTATCAGAGCTAGGTTTGCAACACTGGGATCTCTGGGTAACCTTGTTTCTTGTGTTTTTAATGTGAAACGTTAACTAATTGGTAGTACTCACTAAATTTACCTTGTGTATACTTCTTTTGTGGTTATATGAAATTATGTTGTAATAACATGTTCGAAGATATAACATTGACTATGTTTAAGAGAAATTCTATTGCATGTATATTGGATATATGAAGTTAGTATAATTCTTTCATGTTCTTGTGAGTAAAACAAATCTGAATGCTATTAAATTGATAGATTTTCTAATGATGTTAGAGGAAATATGAATGATGGGTAATGTTGCACAGTAAGAAAATTATTATGGATGTTAAGGAGCACATGTAATTATTATGTGATGATTATGATGCACAATTTGGGCAACGATGTAATTTATGTTATAATAATGTATTCTTATTTGGAAAATACTTCCTGTAAATGTGAACATCCAGTACTAGTGCTATGTTGAGTGTTGTGAATAACCAGTACTTGCATTATGTTCCCATGGGGTGGTGAGGATATGTGCCCAACCATGGAGGTTATGTTTTTATATGGGTATGTGAGAACCATACCATCATTTCATTCGCATGTTTTCACCCTACTGAGTGCCAACCCACAGGTTGTTGATAAGTCAGTATGTGTAGGGGTAGTAGCATCACCTTTTCCTTGGGTAGTTGTATGGCGTACGTGTAATGGCGGTGTGAAGTGACCTTAGCTTCCACTTCTTGAGGAAAAAGGTAATCAATGCTTCCCCTTAGGATGGACCCAAAAACGTGGTTCATAAGTGCATAGCCTAATCCCCACAGTTCTTGAGTATGATACCAGTACCTGGTGTGAGGTCTCATGGACTTTGATATGACTTATGGATATACACATTTATTGATGGTCCAGCATGTGGAGGAAGATTATTTCCCATGCTATGATGGATACCATATCTGCACTTGCTCCAGCATGATGCAAATGGGTGCGATGCCACACCCACTAGTGTTCCGACATAGTGTGGATAGTGATGCCGTGTTGCTGATAGCAGTGAGCCGAGCTCGAGGACACGATGACACGTACATAGTTGCGTGAAGGCATAGTATAGATACCTATGTTATATTTTCCTACTTGGTGCAGAGCGATTTGGAGACGCTTGCATGCTTATAGAGGGGTACCCATGGGTGCTCGGTTATTTAGATGCGGTAGGCATATGGGTGGACCCTAGCCATGTATACCTTTGGCTACAACGATGATCTATGAGAGATATTTCTATGTGGAGTGTGACCTGCATGTGCCTTCTCCGTGAGGAACACTGCCATGTGACATACGATCAATGTGTGCCCTCTCCGCTTGGTGTATTGTCATGCCGAGTGTGTTGACGTGTTTATTCATCGCCACTTGATGCGGGGTGTTGCCGAGGTGAATACCCCATGCCATGTGATAGTAGACCGTTGGGTCGTCACATGATGAGCTATTGCGATAGTCAGACGTTGTTCCCTCCTTCCTCGTGAGGTGGCTATATATAGTCACACAGTGATGTGTTGTGTAATTTCATGATATTTTGTTTTGGTGTGGGTCAGCAACTTGTTTATCTTCTCTTGTGATGGTTTAGCCATAAATTTTTGGGAAGCTCGTTATAATGATTTAATGTTGTGATATTCCAATTTTGTTATTTATTGTTGAAATTGACAAATTGTTACCTTTTATTTATTAGTTTGGTGGCTAAACTAATTTCCATTGGTGTAATTTGAATGTTGGCCATGTGTAGTAATGTGATTCCTCACCAAGGATGCAGGAGGTAGACTTGGTGAGTGTATACAAGGAAGCAGATGCAGGGAACCTTTGAGTACGGGGGTAAGTGAGGCTATTATGTAGCTAATATCCACTACCCACCCTAGAGTGGTGGCTATTCCTTGGAGGCTAAACACCTTACATAAATAAGGGGTAGATCACATGGACTTGTATGGGGGAAACTCATCATATGTGTGTGTGAGCCATATATGAGTGCATTCCCAGGACCATCAAGCCACTTGGTGAGGTATGTATCATGGATTTTGGATCATGTATCATGGACTATGGGTATGTGTTCAGATGAGATCAGTATATTGTACCCTAGAGCATTATGGCTTGAGCCGCTCTTGAGCCCTGTGTTGTGATGTGTATTCCCCGTGATGTGGACTATTGTGTGATTGTATAACTGGATATCTAATCATGCTTTCTACTACATCTTAGTGATAGAAAATATATTTGTATGCTTGTTAACATGCATGTTACTATGTTTAATTAGTTTTGATGCCATTGTGTTGTTTAAATTAAATAGGAAAATTGTAGGTTGTATCATGAAAGTTTCCCCTTGGGATGATAGACCCAGTATAAATGGCTATGATTCCAATAGAATATAGGTGATTAAGCTCATTTATCTTGCTTGGGATTGATGAAATGGTGGCGATTTTTAAGAAGTTAAGTAAATGTTTTTCTATGCTTTCCCTACATTATGATAAAGTGTTCTAGAGTTTCAGTACCGTTATAAGAGCTAATGTATTTCTATGAATGGATTAATGATAGATTAGTGTAAACTACTATTCTTTAGGAACCATGTATATGATATTGAAAAAAGAAAATGAGTAGAATATTTCTTGTAAGGGTTATGTTTAAGGCTGAAAATGAAGGTTAAAAGACACCCTGTGATAAGCAAATTGCATTTTACTGCGTTCATAGCTAACGTTTGCACAAGAAATTGGTCTAAATTGTTGCTTATGTTTAAATGCATAGTTTGTTTTGGCTACTAACCTGAAGAAAAGCTAGTACTCATGAGTTCGGGAGAAAGATGAAAACATAGAAATTGATCCAACGAGTAAGAATATTAGTGATGCTAGTTAAAGAATATTTTGAGACTGATGTGTTATGTGTTTCTATTCTTAGCCCTTGTGACTTCCAGGAGTAAGTCATATCATGGGGGGGAGGATGTAGTGCCTCATTGACCCTATCATGGAAAACAAAGTGAAGTAGTGAATGGAATAAAGTAACTCGGGCAGTGACAAGGTAAGTACATTACCTTAATGCTTCAAATCACCTAGTTAGCATATGTTTATTCCTTGCTATGCCACTTTTAGTCTCTTTAAAATGTGAATGTTAATTTAATATTTTATGATAATTTTCATAGTGTGAATGATAATGATAAAATTGGATGAAATTAAAGGTTGAAAACCATTTTTATGTGATTACTTTAGAACATTGCACTGTGGATTATTTACTTGGATATATGATAATAAATTTAGACAATCAACCCTTAAGGTTTCAAAATAAATGGAAGCATTTCCATCTACTCAAACTTTGTGTAAGGATATCCAAACTATTGCACATCATTTTATATAAATTAATATGATATCAGCAAGTGTAGTAACCCTCCATATCAATGCATTAGTGTTGTGTGATTTTGTCATTTTATTAAGTTTTGATGTTTGTTTGATTAGACCTAAATCAAGTGTTGAAATATTGTGCATGGAATTAATTAATACTATTATTGATACTTCTATACCATAGTCTAAATATGTAATAAATAACATGATCACTATTATTAATTAACAGTGAGGATTCCTATTGCGTTCTTATCTTATACTTGGTTTTGTCTCATGGGGATTATAAGATCTTATTATAGCTATTGGTTTGATGATCAAACGTATTTCAACCTTGGTATCAATAATGATCACCTCTATTTGAGTTATTGTTTAGATAGTTATTACTTTGGTCTATATATTAAAGAGGATGCTAGAGAAAACATTAATGTAATATTTATTCTTGTGTGCAAAAGGAAACATTGAAGATTGAAATTAAGATATGTCTAAAACATCTTATTAGAATAGTTAGCCTCAATGTAAATTCAAATGACAAATTTTAGTGCTTGAAGAAACTTCTATTTATAGATTATTGCTCTCAATTTCCGATGATATTAGAAAGAATTATTTTGATGTAGGTATCTAAACCTTCTATCTTTATTTGAGGCATTCTAGCTCAATTATTTATCATGAGATGAAATAGATTATTTTTGCACATTTATTTGTTATATGAAAATATCAAGTTAAATAAATATCTTTATAATTATTATAAATTATATGTATACCTTAATTAAGCAAAGGAAATTTCATATTTAAGATATTACTTTAAACTTACATCATATTATATGTGATCATAGAAGATGAAATTTAGTCCTCATAATCGTAAGTATTTCCTTAATGATAGTTAATGTCGCATTAACTATTATTTAAAAAAAAAAGGAAATAAAACAGTAGAAAATAATGTTATTGTTTGTTTATTTACTTATTTTATTTCTTTGACTCAAAAAATGAGTTCTTTAATAGTACTCCTTGATAGAAAAAAAAATTGTAATTCAAGACCATTCTAAGATTTTTATTGATTAAGGGTATCATTATTTCAAAATGGTTGATACTATAAGCACTAAAGAGACTATGTCTATTAATAGAGTAATTAAAGTATGTCAGTCAAACTACAATTGATTATAGGATTGGGATCTAGCATAGTAGCTAGTTTTTTTGAGTGAGCATAGCATGAGTTATTACTAGATCTAGATGGGCCTATGGCCAAGAACAAAAGTCAAGGAAATTAATTCTAAACTGGAACCCTCTATGATAGCGATGATGGAAGAGACGTGAAAAGTAGGCAAACACGTACAAATGAAAAACCAGAGGCATGGCACCATTAACAAAACATGGGGTTCCTACCTTGGTTGACACCTACCACCATTAATCGTTAGTAAATGACTCCTGACTATTTTTTTGGGCATTGGAAAAAAAAAAAGGGAAAGGAGATAACAGGTGGGGGAGGTAGGGCATTTTGAAGGAGCGGGCGCAAAAGAAGAGGGAGCAGTTGGTTGGGCAGAGGGAGCGGTCTGTTGGGGTGATAACACAGAAGTTGTGAGGATATTTCTGGCTGGGGAGAGGGGATTGGGAGTTTTGGGGGGAAAAGAGGGATGAATGTAGTCTTTTGGGGAAGGGGGGTGTTCTTCTCGGACGTTTGTTTTCCTTTTGTGCTGGTAATCAATTTTGTGTGGGCTCTGCGTTGACATACAAGGCAGAGGATCGACACTTGAAAGTGTTCTTTTTCTGTGCTCTGCATTTCCTTCCCTGAATAATGGGTTTTCTACCTTTCCCCATCGTTGCAAATTGAGGTATTTTTATTATGTTTCCTGTGGCTCTTGAATTTTGCAAATTCGGAATGCTATGCCATTTAGTTCTTTCCACTCTCTTGATTTCTGGCGTTGGGCCTTCATGAGAAGGAGATTTGGGTTTGTCTATTGCCTTTTTCCTTGCTGGTTGTGTTGCATTTTTAATCAAATTTTGTTTTGGGCAAATGATTTCAGAATTTATGATCCTCTTCACTTATGTTTTAGTTACATTTTAAACCCCTTTTCCATTCATTCTGATTGGTTTCCGTTGAAAGTTTCTTTCAATGGTTTCTTTTGTTGCTGTTCAAACGTTCTCTACAGCTGCTGTTTGGAATACTCATTACAATGTAAAACAAACAAAGCTCATATAAAACTATTAATTATAAACATTGTTTTATTAATTCTCCACTCATACCTCCATAATTTGTATCAAATGAGATCACAAAAATAAATCAAGACTTTTATTTTGTTTTATTCTGTTAACCTTTCTCAGTAATTCGGGTTGATGTAAGCTTCACTACAACACTCAACCAGAAAATACACCAGTTAATACATTGGAGATTATTTATACTATACCATATATATTTAATTTCACTTAATCTTATGGTCAAAAGAAAATAAAAATATGTAAATTTGTGATCCAGGCTTAATCAGTTTGGAATGTGATTCATGAGTTACTTATGCTCTTGATTATAAATGCAAGATTCTGTAGAGATTTCTGACTTTATCTCTTTTTTAAATTAAAGTTTAATCACCTAGTAACTCCATTAGTTTCCCCAATTAGTGCGCTGCTCAAATCCTCTATATTATAGATACATAATATTCCCAAATCTTTAGACTGTGTTCTGTAATATATAATAATATCCAAGTGTCTTGGCAATATTCAATTTGCAATTTTAATTATTGCTGTACATTAATAAGAAGTTACATTATTCAATTTAGTATGAATCTAAAGAAAAATCCTTGCAGAAATTTTTTGTTTAGAGGGTTACGTATTAATTCCTTATAAATTTTATTTTGAAATCCGCACTTTTACTTCCCACCCTTACTTTAAACTCATACTCATGAGTTGATTTTAATTTTTCATGATAATAGAAGTAATGAATTTTCCTTAAAATATGGTTAAAAAGTAATTTACTAATTTGCAGTTTTGGTTGACATTTTTTTTGAGATTTATTAAGCCTTGTTTTTCTAAGCTGAAATAAGTATTCATTATTGTTGGATAATAATTAGTTATCAAATTGATTTATGCTAAATATTAATAATTATATGGTGATGCATTTATTTTATTTATTTTGGTTCTATTATAAACCAGTAGATATTCATATTAGAACTATTTTAGAAGCATGAAGAAATTACATAAATTATTTAGTCAATTGATTCAATTATATTTGTCGGGACAAAACTCAATTAGGTTGTTTATGTGCTAATGAGAAAACAAAGAAATGCAAGTTGTGTTGTAAATTGATTTTTCCCTAGCAATTAATATATTATGAGACTAATTTTATTGTTTTGTGTTATGGTACCTTAAGGAGGATTTTAAGGATGACTGCTTAACATTCCGAGTTTTGGGATCGTGAAGGGTAGGGTGGCCATAGATTTGAATAAGTATAAATAGGTCAATCCTTATATGATTAAGAGTGGCATTGGCATAATTGGATGTAGTCAGATTAGAAACGATGGAATACTATTTACCATTCCTTACAAGATTGGTTTTAAAGTTTAACCCAAACTACGATGTCTCTACGAGTTACGTAGGCAAGGCCATCAACGATGAGCCCCCGAGGCATTAGGTCTGGCCCTTAGGTCTGGTGCTTTTGAGTTCTTCCTTGATCTTGACACCCCTTACCAATATTTTTTGTATAGTTTGCATCTCTTTACGAAACTATTTTGAAATAGCTTATGATTGATTTCGCTATGATATTGTTGTAGCTTATCTTACGATCATGTATGTAATCAGAAATGAATTTTAACATCATGCATCTAGTTGTGTAGCAATATATAAAGATGCAGGAAATAGAGAGGTAAGGAGAATATGATACACAGGTAAGGAAGAGAAAACTCAGGTATGCAACATCTCCTTATGATTTTCATTTGAATACTATGAAAGGATATTGTTTGAAGTTGCTCCATTTCCTCCTTGTGTTATTGGTAAATATTATAATTAGTAGAATCATGGATTGCTGATGTAGTTAAAATGTTAGGTTATATTTCTTAAAGAAAAAAAAATTGTTGCGTTTTTGGGTGTAGATTTTGGGCATTACACACTTATTCCTTCCTCTTCTGTTGTTTAATATACCATCTTAGTAGCTAACTCTGAATGATTTGGTCCATCATTTGATGGATCTTGGAGTTTTCTAGAGAATTGTCGTTGGATTTGCTTTGCACATAATAAGAGGGGTATGATGTGTCTAGTTTCGAAGTATTATGGCATAAAGGGACAATGGCAGAATCGACTGAGGATGAATGTGAATATTCAATAAAGCCGACAATTGATGGCAATGAATATGCATTTGGCCAAAGAGATACAGTCTGCAAATAGTACATTACCATTCTTAGGAGAGATGAAATCTTAACCGACATGTCTCGCTGAATGGTCATTCTCTCTTGATATTGATTCAGGGCATATGGTATCAAATTGTCCTCATAACTAGAGGGTGCAATCGAGCAATCCATGGAAGTTCATAATGCAGGGTCTGAATTATAGTCAGAATATACAACTGTTTCTCGAGGCTTTCCAGCTTGAGAGTGTGTGCTAAAATGCCCAAGCTTATGCTATACTTTATGAATAGTGGTCTCATCCTGAATGATGATGTTCTGAGCCCATGAGCCCCATTTGGAATTGATAGTAAATTTTCTGGGGAATTCCTTATGCTTGTCTAGAATAAGACAAACTCTTACCTCAAGATGGGGGAATTCAAATGGAATAAGGTCATGTCTCAGGAAGATCCCCTATTTATTTGCAAAGATTTGTATAATATCTGGATCACGGTATTCCAAAGGCAACAAAGTAAATGAAATCCAAAATAGAAGAAAATGGATACCCTTAGGATCAGGACTAAAGTTTGGGATCTAGATCGTAATAAATAAACTAGAACCTTGACAGAACCATCCTTTTTGTGAATGAACTGCATCTCTCTCCTGTTTTGAGTTAAATATGGCAACAAAGTATTTCGACTCAGAATCCAAATAAAATAACTCTTTAAGACCCACCCAAGATGAAGAAGCCCAGTCTTTAATATGAGAGAACAATAAAGTGGAGTTACTAAACTTACCTATGAGTGCAGTATGATGGAGAAGACCGATTTGATATTGCAGTAGATCCGGTGGAAGGGTAATGAGCGGCTGATCTTTGTCAACTTTGTGGGCTATCAACGGATCTAATGAAGAATTAAGCTTCTTTTTCCAAACTTGAACAATCTTCTTTGGATGAAGGGGGCTCTAGGTATTTTGATAGGAACAGTTCCTGCGCTGCTGGGTCTGAGATCTTGCCCTAGGGCATTAACCTTCACTTGGGCAACACCTCTACTACTCAAAGTAGTGTCGAGTACCTTATCACCACGCACCTGAGAAGATACATCATTTGAAATTGCAACTTTAGGGTTGGTAGGTAGAGTACCTATACGAGGCGAGCCCGAAGGTTTCATAGATATGAAAGATGGGTTGTATTTTAAGAGGACTACACCTGCGATGACCATTTTTAGATGTCTTCTCAGGCCCAAGATGTGGACGCCCACCCCAGGGGCGACGGTCGGGCAGCAAATTAAAATTTTTGATTCTCAATTTTTTCGGCCCAAACCCATTTTTAAATTTGGGCGCATTTCTCGTGGAGATTAGCTTGGTTATCTCACCGTGCCTGGATGATTCTCCTACTTCATACGTGCTAGATTCCAAAGCACCTTAAGCTTGAAGTGGTCCTTATGAACTGAAGTGGGGACCCTGCTACCTAGCAGATCTGTTTGAGGAACCCTGCTACGTGCTATCTGATACAATGGTTTTGCATTTCTATGCACATGGAAGCGAGGGTTAACAAAAAAGGGTTTTGCAGGCTGTACCACTGCTTTTTCCCAAAATATTGAACGCTCTTGCTGCCCATTGTGGGAAGACAATTTGTTTTTATCCATAAATGGGCAACTCTGAAGTCCGTATTCTTTATGCGCAGATTTTCCAGGTTGAACTATCAGAAGCCCACTGAAGATATGGGCAAAATCTCTATCTAGATTTGGGTAATGACTATCATGCCTTTTATTAGAGTCTTCCGAGTGAACTCTCCAAGTGGACTGCAGTGTATAGCTTCCATGCCACTCGTGCCCTACAACTGCACCTGCACCTGCTCTTGCTCCTACACCTGCACCTGCTCCTGCTCCTATCTTCGACATTTTTGTTGTCATTATGGATATTGTACCATCATTTCATGATTTTATCCTTTTTAATAATGTTTTTTTATTATATAAGGAGGAAAAGGGCCCTAATCCCAAAATGCAAAACAACAGTTTTGAACATCAAGCCAAAGAAACATCAACCAAACCAGAAATAGCCAGAAACATCAAACAACATTCCTTCATGATAATTTGGATGAAGAGATTTATATGACACAAAAATAGCACTACATTTAGAAAGTTAAAGAAAATTTATTTTAAGTTGAATAAATCTTTGTATGGTCTTAAGAAATGTTCTAGGATGTGGTACTAATTTTTTTGATTCTTTTATGTTGAGTTTTGGATTTCTAAGATCCAAATTGGATCATTCTAGTTGCTAAGATGGAAAATTATGATTTTATACTCATTATTATATTATATGTTGATAATACGTTTTTTATGGAAGCATTTTATTTGTGATTTGAAGTCCTAGGTTTTACATAGTTTGAGATGAACTTAGGGATAGTCATGTACATCTTGGGATGGAGATCATAAGAGATAGAGTGAATAGAAGGGTTTTTTTGGGTTAGAGTATGCATGTGAACTTAGAGTTGAAAAGGTTTAACATGATATATTATAGGTCATTATGTGTTCATGTTATATTGGGGGTAAATTTATCTGTTAAATAATGTTCAAATTCTCATAGTGAAATGGAGGATATGATCAAAGTACAGTATGCTAGTGTAGTGAGGAGTTTGATGTATGATATGGACTATAGAAGAATAGATATGCCTTTAGTATGTTTTCACCATTTATGGTTGTGCAATTAGTTATATGAGTAAGCAATTGGCTATGGATGCTTCATCCAAAAAAAAACATAGGACACAATAGCAATTCATTCTTGTAATGAGTCCATCTAGATTAAAATATTATGTTTAGATGTTGACTAGAGACAAGATCCATTAAGGCTCAATGTGAGAGTTAAAGTGTTATGTGTATTACAAATAATCCAAATTTTCATGCAAGGAAAAAACATATTGATGTCTAGTACCATTTTCTTTAGATATGGTATAAGATTGCAAGGTGACACTAAAAAAAGTTAACACCTTAGAGAATATTGCAGATGCAATAACAAAGACCATGATCATGAAAATTTTAGGTGGTACTAAGATTATATGGGCCCCTCATGCCCCAACAATTAGAATACAATGTCGATTCTTTATTTTCTCTTGAAAGATGTTTGATAAGTGGGAGAATGTTGTGGAAGGTGTCTCAACGTTACTACTAATTTTAAGATTACGAAATGTGTGATTTTCACATATAATATAGGAAAACTTGATTATTGGTCTATAAATTGGTTTTGTGTCAAAATAAATATTCTTAGTTTTTCAACACTAACTATAGTGGTGCTTATTGCATAAATCTATCTGAAATATGCAATTTTTTTAAAAAAAAGACTCAATTAGCCCATTGAATCAAAAGTTACAACCTATAAAAGTTCCAATAGGAAATCTAATAAGTTTTTGGATATATAAAAGAGATACAAAGGAAAGTTACACTTATTGACCTACCTATAATGTTTGTTACAACATATCACTAGGCATCTTTGATTGGGGATGATTTTGAGTGCCACTTCTTAGTTGCTTTTAGGTCACGACATTCTAATTATCATTTGATATTTTCATGTATTGGATTTCTTATATATTAGGATCTTGAGATGAATGTTGAGTGTAGAGTTTCGTAGATACTATTAAGCTATAAGAATTTCTCCAACCTTTGGTTGGTGATACTCATGCGAAGGTTTGATTTGCATGTATATGGTAACTATGGTTTACATAATAATACATTGAGTTTCTTCGTAATGGGGTTTTCTTTTGACAGGATTTTTCCACATAAATCTATGTTATGGTATATTTTTTAAATTATGTTATTTTTTCTTTATATGATGGTTAAAATATTAGAATTTGTACAACACTATCTTCAAATTATCGGTGTTTGGTTCCTTTCAATCTATTTACTCTAACCAAAATTATAAATTCTAAAAAAATAAAAGATTGATTTTAATTTATAGGATTTTGAGGAAGTGGACAAGGAGTAGTGAAATGCATAACGATAAGGTAGCAATTATTAGTCACTTTGTTGATTTTAATAATTTAGTACATTTATTTATTTATTTTATCAAATAGTTAATTGATTTATTTTTTTAATTTTGTTTTTTCAATGATTTGTTAATCAATTTGATCAATTAGTTAACTAACTAATTGGTTTTGATTGATTTATCACAAATATATTAAATGAGTTATAAATAATAGATTTTTAAATTAATATATTTGTTTTGGATATTTTGTGGATAAAAGTATTTTTTTTCAAATTGATTAAATAATGAATATCATTTAAATTAAATAAATAATAAAGACTGCTTGATAATTTAAATAAATAATAAAGATTGCTTGATTAATTTGATATTGATTTAGTAGACTAATTAATCAATAGATGAAATTTAAATGATATAATGTTAATTAGGCATCAAGACAGAGTGGTAGTGGGAAATGAGTGTTACATAGATTTGCGTGTCTATAAGATGGTCAAAGGGGAAGATGGCCCAATGAATTGTAAAGATGGATGATATAGTGAGTTATTGATGGAGGACATTACTAAGTTATGTCATGTCACAATAAGGGAATATGTAGACTCCTATATTGATTAGTGGACCTAGCAAATGACCTTTTTAATAAATTGAAAAGGCAATCGATGAATATTTGGGCGCTTTTATTATGAAGCAACTCTTGAAACTAAGGCAATTACTTAAGTTGAATAAAAAGAGTTAAAAGCTTACTTATATTGTTATGATTTATATATTGGTATGATATTTCAACTTATGCGTTATATCTATATCTATATCTATATCAAAAAGGATTCTTAGTGCATTCCTCCACATTTTTCTTTGCTTGAGATCTAATTATTGGTGATATAATATTTGATAGAGAGATTGATTTTAAATAGGAATGCAAGACTTTGAATAACCTCTATTTTTTCTAGCATTGATTTTGAGGTTTGAAAGTGATTGATTTGGTTTATTTAGATTAATGTTTGGATGGATGTGACTCAAAAATAAATTTGAGAATAAATAATGTAGATTTATTTTGTTTGATACGCATGCTTGATTTCCCTACCTAAGATAGGCAAGTTCTTGAGTGAGATTGATGTGGTTTGTGTAATACCCCTCTAACACTAACATATCTTTGATGTTTCCTATTGGAGTTTAGTGAATGTTGTAGGAACTCTTACGTTTCTTTTGTTGCTAATGTAAGTGTGAATCTACCTGATGTGATGATAATTAGATACTTATCTAATACATTTATTAGTAGTAACTTCATAACCTAGTATTGGACAATGATAAATATATTGATGCTTTTAGTTACTTATTTTGTATGTGTTCACATATACTTATAAGTTGATGATATTTTAGGACCTCATGTACTTTAAAGACATATGTTAATACTATGCAAGTGTTTTAATTATCAATGATTACTCTTGGGTAAACTAGTTGCAATATACAAGGATCTTAGGATCGGTTTAGACATTTTCTAATTGACATTTGTGTTCCCTTGTTCATGAATACGACTTCAAGATCTTCTTAATAACTAGGTTCACCTTATGTTATGATTCTAATTTACATCATTATAATTATTGTTCATTTGTGTTTACATATATGATTATGATTATCTCTTTAATTATTAATGTTGATTAAGAGACTAACCCATTTCACATGATGATTTATGTTCTAGACTTGATCTAACCCTTATTCTATATTGTATTCATAATGTTTTGTATATTGGACACTTACATATGTGCTTGTATCTATGATCTTGTATGACTAGGAGCGAAGTCCTAGTTAGTCACATAGTGAGATCCACATGATGTCTCAACCCCTATCATTGTTCACATTGTCTTCTGCATATGTATATACACATGTATATTTATTTGGTGATGAAGGTTTGCAGGTACTGGGCATCAACTTCACTTGGCTTCACAAGTATAGGTGTTCCCTAAAACCCTTTATGGTTTTTGTTGTGGAGATACTACCAAGGCCCCTGCATGAGTCTCCCTTTTCCATTATCCAATTCAAAAACATTGGGGTTCCTCCTTTGTCAGTCAGTTGTCAAGTCAAAACCCTAGATCTACCTCACCCTGATTAGGAATTGTTATAGATAGTGCCTTATGGTCACTTGAATTTTTTTTTTTGTATGATTTGTTTATTTATCTCATTTATTTCTCCTTCTTGGGATGATTCTCGGTTGATCTTTTCTATGTTGTGTATCAGAGTTTCATGCTTGGTTAGGATTTTGGCTTAACTTGCCTTGTTGACAGTGGTTAACCTTGCTTGATCTTGTGGTTATCTTAATGTGCTTCACAGTTGATTGTTATGGCCTCTTTTGAATGATTAGATTTATTTTGAGGCATGTGATTTTATTCTATCTGAGAGTTATATCCTATAGTAAGTATAAATATGTAAGAATATTAATATACATATATATATATATACATATATA
>MU228196.1:319479-343527 GCA_018584345.1 Thuja plicata | reverse complement strand
TGTGTGTGTGTGTGTGTGTGTGTGTGTGTGTGTGTGTGTGTGTGTGTGTGTGTGTGTGTACACACACACACAAATGAGTTATATGTGATTATATTTGTATGATTGTGGATATTTTTTATGGTGTATACTTTGGGATTAAGGTAAAGAATAGTATTATTAATAATTAAATTTTTAATAGTGTGAGGCATAATATTCTTAATTGCTAGCACTTGCACCCAATGGAGGTGCAAGGGAATTGTAGATAGGTGTCCTGGTGGAAAGTATAAGTGAAGTTTTACATTATATAAGGTAGTGTATAATAGTGTAGATATACAAAGATCAGAAAGATAACAATAATGAAAAAAAGATCAGAACATTTATTTTTATCATAAAGTTGAGCTATCCCTCAAGCACAATATTTTTAGGTAGCGTATATTAGAAAGAGAACAATAGTAAAAAAATAATCAGAACATTTTATTTTGTCACAACTTTAGAAAACAAAATGTCATGTACAATGAATTTGTAGAAAAATGAGTGTTAAAAGAAAAATATGAACTGATCCTAATCATAAAGAATGATGAGTTATTTCCATACCTTATTCAGTTTGTTCTTCCATGAAATTCATCTCAGAAAGATTAGAGTTCTTATAACTGAGAAAGTTGAGTTGTAATGGATGAGAAATGCTCATTTTAATAGAAATGAAAAATTTGAACTTGTGGACCACATCTAACTAAAATTATGGGTCTCATTCTCTTTAAAGAAGAAGTGTCACATAACACATTAATGACATGCTACCCATTTGGATAGAATTGGATTCCAACTAATGTGGGCTGGTCATTTTTTCAATTTTCAATAAGAATTGGGATCTACATTTTCAAATAAACAAAGCATCCTCTAATTTTTATTTTTTTATATTAAAAAAGAGAGAAGGAAACATATTTTTTCATTGCTATTAATATTTATCTTTTCCTTTGTTGTTAATAATTAATCAATAGTCTCAGAATTCACAGTCTGTTTCAATATTTACACTATTACGCCGATGTGGAAGATCATGAAGGGGGAGTATAGAGGCCCCACTGAAAACACATTCCTTTTTGGGGTATGTCTATAATTATAATTGGGGACCTCACCCAACTTATGTAAAGTGTACTTATTTTCTCATTTCAGGATAGCCACATAGGGAAATTTCAAAAGTCCATAAAATAAATTTTAGAATAGACATATAGTAAATCTCCATTGAAATATCATAATTGCTTTTAGATTTACAATGCACGAGAAAAGAGAAAATATACATATCTTAAGGAAAATGTGTACCAACAACATTGAAACATGACAATGGGAACACATTCAAGTGGGACCAGAATCCAATCCATGCTTAGTTCATGCATTGAATACCCTTTAGCCTAACTTCAAAAAATCAGGGAAAAAAATATCCCCTCTTATAAAGTAGAAAGCAACTCAAAGTGAGTAAATAGAGTTTCAAAAAGAAAAGGCATACAAGCAATGTCACCTTTCAAGAATTGAGAACAATTAAATGAAGCAATACAATATTGGAATGGAAAATCCCACATTTCCAATGGCAAGTAAGTTGTATGATGTGAAATCACAATGTACTTATAGTGTAGTAAATGGAAGCGTTTGGAAGTTTCATTTTACAAACATGCTTCATGGTAGAAGGAAGCATTGTATATAAGATAATATAACGTGGATTAGCTGAATGTGAAGTATTATCATTGTGTACCTGTTGTAGGCCATCCCAAAAAAATGAAGCATTGAAATAGATTGGAGCACATTACAAAATTATCTATTTGTAGAAATCAATATTATTTGTTTCCTCTTTTTGCAACAGCTCATGTGAACTTGTAGAAGATAAGCAAATAAAATTGTTGTGAAACAAATTATTGGCTTAATTGAGGGAAGAAAAAAATTAAATTTGAAGTATTTAAAAAGAGGGGTGAAAGTAACATCGCATAGCCAAATTGAAAGTGAGATCAATAGTAGTCGATCTTATTCTTTCTTTCTAATAATAGTGTATGCATTCTTTTTCATCTTGCAATAGTGCTCCAAAGAGAAGGTGGGCTCTATCTGAAGGCCTTGCAGGGATTTGACTTTGGAGACCGCTATAAAGGTGAGACCTTGTCTTTTAGTTTTACCTACATCAATTGTGGCCCTATCTAGTGTGAGGCCTTGGGATTTGTGTATAGTGATAGCCCATGTAGTGGTAAGTGGTAGTTGTGTTCGACTTTCACAGATTATCGGCTACATGGGGATAATTTTTGGGTTTTGGACATCCCAAGGTGGGCCATTGTAGTTATCAAAATTGCATGTAACATATGCTGGTAATTATGTGGGTTTAGAGCCACAAGGATATACAATATCTTTGACCTGACCTCGCCAAGAGATCCATTGACAAGACCAACTTCTATCCATAGGTTTATTGTAAGCATGACACGTTGAAATCTACATAAAAGGATTTCTTGTGAAGGTTGGTCATCAATATCAGGCTCAACATATTTACGTTGTGTATTGAGTGCAACACAGAGAGAAATAGGTAAATTTAGTTGCTTGAGCATTTTTTATTGTGTAATGCAACAAGTTCATTTGTAGCAAATAAATGTATTGCTTGGTCAAACTTTTCTTTCTTAATTGGTGGTAGGTCCTTATTTGTGCGAGTCGTTAGTAATTTCCAATCATGCCCTGTTGGTTATGCATTGAGCATGTTTTGTAATTCTTGACGGAATTGTATTTGAATTGGATCATCACCACCTTCTTAAAAAATTGTCAGCAATGTTACAACTATATTAAATTTGTGCCATAGATTCCGTGCAATTGTGTGTGATGTGTAGATAGGTTTGTCCATAACAGGTGGAAGTTGGGCAAGGTCCCCAATTAGAATTATAGACATACCCACAAAAGGAATGTGTTGATGATGGGGTATTGCTTCGCACAAATTTCTATAAATCTTCATAGTAGTTTTGGGCCTTGAAAACTCATCTCATCAATGAGAATGTAATGTATATTTTTCATGTCTTCTTGGAATGTTGTCAATGTTTGGCCTTGTAGTGGTTTCATTTCTCTAATTGGAATCTTGAGGGCCGCATGTATGGTTGATGCATGTATATTAAATATTGAAATTCATTTTGGCGCAAGAATAAGGAGTGGATTAAATCCTTGTGGTCTACATTGCTGAAGTGCAGTTCTTATGCAACTGATTAGATACAATTTTCCAGTTCCCGATGTTTCTTTTACGAGCATGTATAAAGGTTCATTTGAGCAATTAGCTATGGATTGGTCCTTAATGAGAGAAATTTCTAGTTGTTTCTAAGGCGATAACCTATAGTTTTGGTTGAACACATTTGCTGGGGGTGAATACCTTGTTGACACATCTTGTTCCTCTGAACAAATTGATTTTTAGTTTCATGCAATTGTGAAGGGACACTGTGGTCCTCTCAAATGTTATTGGTGTCAAAATCACGCTTTCCCAACATGTCAAGCTCATTTAAGTTGATACTATTAGTAATCCCCATTTGAGACAGTAGCTCTCACTCATGCATTTGTAGAGTGTCTTGTCTACCTATTTTGCCATCACTTTCATTTTCCTCTAGTAATACATCTTCATTTTGAGGTATGTGATCAACATGCCAAACATGATATTTTTGTGTAGCCATACACTTCCAATTACTAATGATCTCTTCTTTGGAGAGTCCAATATATTTTTCTATTGCACGAAAATGTTGGTATAGAAGAAGCTCACTCCAACAAAACAACTCAAAATTGTCAGTCTTCTTTTGGAATGACATAAAACCTTGGAAAGACTTGGACTATTACTTTCTCTTCTCAGTAGCACCATTTGATTCCTTTGAAATTAGCAAAATAAATGTAAGAGCTTGTTGAATCAATTAGTGTAACTAGTTCTAAGTGTGTTTAATGATGCAAGTAAGATTGTATGTAGGTAGATTGTATCTCACTACCATTAGTTGTTTGTTTGATGCGATGGAACTTTTTACCCACATTCTGTGATATGAATTGGCGATTGAAAATCACAAGAGGTAGTTTTTGAAACATATGTATGTTTTTTGTGTGCTTATATCTCTCTCTGAACAATCTCAACCATGAATTTCTGGTTGTCTTTAATGGTGCGATCTTGTTGGTTTGCATCGACACAAATTCTTGCCAACATACTAACACAACTCTCAGACCTTTTTTCAACTTTGGATGCATACTTGGCAATGTTGAGAACAAGAAGGCACGGGGTGACAGGTTGGAAAATTATATTATCTCTCCATATGGAGAGCATATGTGGGTTATGGATGTTCAACCTATCATCGTTTCTTGATGGTTCATAAGATTTGTGACCCGATTCATCGAATAGTAATTGTGATTCTTAACACTCTTTCCAAGGAGCTTTATATTTGCATTCTACTTGTCAGCATTTCTTACGTAGGAAAGTACTCTCAGTATATTTGGAGTGTCTTTGTACACAATTAACTAATTCTTCATAATTAGCGTAAGGATTGGCAGAAAATATTGCGGTTGTATTTAGCAGGCACAGATCATTAGTTGCGGTTCTATGTATCATGTTTCCAATTTTAGACTTCGAGTGAGGGTTAAACGAAGTGACATATTTTTCAAAGAATGCTTTGGCTCGATTTACTTCAGTAGGGTTTTCCTAGTCTAGTGTATCCATGTTTGGTACATTTTTATCCAAATGAAACCATGGATGTGTGCGGACCCTCGACTTTTCCATTCATAGTGGTACCAGTAATTAACTTCCCCAACGAATTTCTCAATCACGTCTTCCCAAAAGATTGTGATCCTTTGATGTAAGTATAGTGATATTGTGTGGGGGTTTTAATAACATTACCTACGCATTGTTTATTTGTGAGGAAGAAATTTGTATCATTTGGTGAAAGAACAACATGAAGATCATGTCACTTTGTGTCAGTTTCACTTAATGTGAAGAACAATGTAAGAGAACCTATTTGGGTTATCATATATGTTAGATTAGTGTGACACTTATTCCAACATGACTGTGTCCCTTGAAAGGTAGAGCCAAAATGCATTAGTTCTCCTGCCAATTGATTATCTCAGAGGTTGGTTAAGTGGGATTGAAGGTCTTCAATAATGGTAGGTATATTGTCTTTGACTTTTAATTTAATGAATATTGTTGTAAGAGACTGGCTATGGTGACACATTATAAGGTTTAAAAGGAAATATCTAAAGTGTGGGTGCTGACCAAATCTATTATCATGAAATTGCATAAGGTGCTAAGCATATTCATGAAGCTGCTCTTCTATGGCTCAAGATGTCATGGGTTGTACATTTCCATTTAGAAATAGAGTGGGAAATTGATCAAAATAATGGAATGGTGTGTATTGAGAGGGGAGGGGGTGAATCAGTACCCTTAAAATTTTTATCACTTAACCTTAATCCTTTAGTAATTCCTTGCATTATCGACCATATGTGCTATTCTATCTTTATGCATGTAATATCAATTCATAAACTTAATTTTCATATAAACATTCATGAAATGTATTGACACATGACACAAGATTTGGTAACAGAAAAAACCTCTGTTAGAAGGTAAAAACTACAATGGGGATAAAACCCACAAAACTTCACTATTTGTAGAATGGAAGGGGTCGGTTAAGGTTTACAAGTTTGATCACTTCTGACGATCTTACCCTGTTAGGAGTAACATGTTTAGACTGGTTAAGGTCTACTCTATTAAGAGATTTAGCAACATTGTTTAGAGTGCACTCAGTTAAGAGGTTTACAAAAGGATTGTTAAATCCACCTTCTCAAAGGATTTCTTCTATTTTATACACTTGTTAGGATGTAGTAAAAAATACTTAATGACCTGAGTATATGCAATCTAGAATTTCTAAGTACATATCCATTAAAGTTCACAATATGATGTATCACCTATAGTGACTGATTAATACCTCTAGTCTGCTCGGTAGCCTTAAATCTGGTTCTTGATAACCTATTTCATCTTTTCCTATCCTTCTACATAAAACTTTGTCTCTGATCCATATATGTGCTCCTTAGCTACAATCATCATCACATCCTCTTGTTTTGACTGATTACACATCTATTTATACATTGAATTTGACCTAAATGAGTTTCACACTTTTCAATGTTAACTCTATGATCAAAGGTTTACAAATTGACCTTGATCTCCTAGTTTGCATGTTTACAATCAGTTAGAGTGATTAAAACAATTACAATTACATTTCTTGTCCCTCAAGAAATGGTTTAAAGATAAATATAAAACTTAAGTATTTATTGACGTGTAAGTCAGATCCACATTTCTTGGAATAAAATTGTCTCTCGGTAGACTTGGTGCTTGGGTTGCTCTTTAGTCTGACTTTCGGTGTTCGCTGTAAAAAGTTTTTTTGGGTTCCTCTATTGTCTGCACTATCAGTTTACTCTGTTGACTACTCTGTTGGGTTACATAGAAAACTTCTATCAGGTTCCTCTTGTAAATTGTGTGGTCAGTTTACATAGTGATCTGTCTTGTCAGGTTCCTCTGTACTTAAAATTTTCAGTGACCTCTGTTTACTGCTGTGTCAGGTTGCACTAAAAACCTGTCTTTTGGTGATCATGTACTGATAGTTCAAAACTTGTTTCCTTTGCATACTAATGACGAAATATGATCATCAATCTCCCCCTTTGACATTAGTATCAAAAACTGATATGTGCAAAACTAAAATGTTTAGTATGTACACCATGTATTTTACCTTGTCAATATGACTCCCCCTATGTGTATGCTCCGATATAGTATATGTATATGATATACACTTGCCTTTATACTATTTCTCCCATTTTACCTTATCAATTTCCCTTGTATCATTTCTCTCTTTGTCACATATTATTTCCCCCCTTTTTTTATAATAAGGACAAAGGTTCCATAATTACAACTTGTCAAAAATATGGGAATGGGAGTTCTCCATGTCTTCCATCATTTTAGCCCACTTCTCCTTAAGGTTTTCAAGGTTCATGATCTCCAATGTGATCCTTGCATGCATATCATATATGCTTTCTATCACAGACATTTCTGAGGTGACAAACAATGTTCTTGCTAATGTCATATGTTGTTGCAGTAATGTAAGATTTGGTAGGAGTAGAGCTTGAAGCTCGGTTACATCATCTCTGAATTTTGATTCCGCCTCTAAAATCTCAAGTCTCAACCTTTTATCTTCCATAATCTTTTCATAATGCAACTTGATTGCATTGTCATTGGTTGTAAGACCTTGTGCACTAGCATTTAGATTTGCATCTATATGTGCAACCTTCTCAGTATTCTCCTTAGTGAATTGCTCTAATGTGCATAACTTTTGAACTAAGGTTATAGCTTATGAAATGATTGGGTCCAATTCATTGAATAGTTCAAATATCTTTACCTTGTTCTCGGCCACTTCTTGGCTGATTTTCTCTATCAATTTGTATTGGTACTTTTGTTCTCCACGTTCTTCTATTACCTTCTCTGCATCTACATTTTGTGAGGTGATAGATTTGGTAAGAACGACTAATTGATCAATGATAGAAGCATTTTGATCAATGTCTGTATCAGGTACAATTTGTAGAAGTATCTCCTTTGTTGTCTTTAGTACCTATGTATCCCTTGTCTCCTTTTTAATCTTATCTTGGATAGATTTCCTTTTACAAAGTTCTGCATAATTTGTGAGTGATTCTGGATCTAGTGTCCTCGGATCATAGGATGGTATTTCAATTATCTCATCCAATGTAAATGAGTTCTTATTCTTTTTCTTCTTCTTCTTTGAAAGTGTAGTAATTGTACCTGTAAGAAGTACCATAGCAAGTTCCTTTGCTTGGTTTGATGTGCTAGATGAAGGTTTTGGAGGTGTAGTGCCTTTATCCTGCTACTCAGTGTCTACCTATCAATTGGGAGTGGACATCTCCACATCAACCTTAACTTTATTTGCAACATCTCCTTTGGTATCCTTAGGAGTGGCATCACCCTTGCTTCTCTTCTTCACCTTTATCTTTCTTCTCTCTAGTTGTTTCTTTCTGTTCTTCATTTGTTTCTTTATGCTCTCCATCTATATTTTGTTCATCAATTGTATTTTATGCTCCTTTTCACCTTTATCTTCGGGAATGCTTGCATCAAGCTTGAGTGATTTCTCCTTTTCTGAGATGATATTGATAACTTGTATCAATAATGGCATTTGGAATGGTATGTTAACCTATGCAACATCATTTGTTGTTTCCTATTCGTTGGATTTCTCTAAGGTAACAATGACATCCTCATCTTCCTTTACCTCATTGGTAGGATCTTCAGTGATATCTATTATTGTGACATCTTGGATTGTGACATCGGTTGTGTCTCCTAATGACTGCAAATTTTGAGGTATGCCATCCATTTCTTTACTATCTTTTGTGTGCAATTAAACTGAAGTGACATCCTCTGCATATTTTATTAGAATGTGCTCTGGGCTCGATGTATCCTGATTCTCTTCATTGTGAGGCTTGTCAGTAATTGCTAATACTCTCTCGGGGCTTGTATCCTTTTTAGGCACATCGAGTATCTTTCTCCAAGCATCCTCACTTTCTTTGTCAAGCTCAATGAAGTTTTCCTGTAGCACTTTGTAGGCTCTTAATTACTGAGAACTTCTTTGAATGTGACTTCATCATTTCTTTAATTTCTTCCATTTTAAACTTGGGTGGCATAAGAGAAACTAGGGATCTTTCCCTTATCTATTTTTCATAATTTAATGCAAATGTCCACCTTGCTGATAAGTTGTCATAACGTTCTTGTGGCATCATTTTATCAAATTGTACTGGTACATATTTGAATGTGATCATTGCTTGACTGATTGCATCTTCAATCTTTTTCTGATCATCGGGTGGTAAGGTTAGCCATTGTCTAACCTTAGGATGTGATATGCCACCTTTGTTAGCAATTGATGCAGCAATTTCATCAATTGACTTGGAAACTTCGTTCATTGCGGGTTGGGTTGCTTGTTCATTTTCATCCCGCTTAGTGTCTTCCTTATATTCCTTTCTTCAGATAAGTCTCCTTCTCCTCTTTGGTTCTGAATTTTTCCCGATTTGAGGCTTCCTCTTGTAAGTCCTCACTTTCCTTTCTTAACCAGTGATAAACTTGCATCTTTTGTTGTCTGACTCCTTGTCATAGATGCAACAATTTTTCTTGGCTTCTTTGGGGGTGGTGCATCAGACTCTGTTGATTCAGAGTCACTCTCTTGTTCACCTTCACCAATGGGTGACTGTCCCTCAGTTTCTTCTATTTGTTCTATTTCTTCTTCATTTACGGACAACTTTTTCTTAAGTGTCTTTACCATTTTATCCTTCTTTTTGTCGATTATCTTCACAACTAGGCCGATATTTATTCTTGCCTTGGCCTCTTCATAGATTCCAAACCTTGGTAATTATTTGTCTAATGGTTCATTTAATAATGCTTCAATAGCATTGGTGACTTGATCTATGTTGATATCATAGTCAAGTGGGGATAACCATGCTATCCCCAGTACAACTAGTTTGATCAAGGTGGTATCGGTGTCCACCATAAAACAAATATTGGTTTTATATTTTTCCACCAGTTGTTTTGGTATCCTCATCCTTTTCTACATTTTGTCCTTAAATCTAGTGAAATATTCATCCATGAATGATGTAAACTTGTCACCTAGTGACTTAATGAATTCACTAATTTGAATTGTCACTGGTCGGGTAGTATCCCAGTTGACATTACTGATAGATGGGAAAAAGTCTTGAAAGTAGAAAAACATGCACATGAGGAGTGAACCAAACTTACATGAGTTAGATTTTGCCGATCTAATGGTCCTCATGTTCTCATCTAATTTCTTCAGTAGGAGCTTAGATAGATCCAATTGTAATCCCTTCTTTACAATCTTGTGTGCAGTGTCTACTGCTCTAGATAAAATACTATTCATCTTGCCGGCTTGGAATATCTTGTATCCCAACACACATGCACCAAATTTTAGTTCTGGATCTTTGAAGGAATTTACCTTCAATCCTTTGTCATCCCATTCTGCACCTGTCATCTTCTCAATCTCAGGGTGAGAAGGGTGTTTAAGTGCCTTGGCCTTGTCAGTTATAGGATAACCAGTTACTGTGTGTATCACATCCCTGGTGATCTATTTTGGCTTGTCCAGCCACATCTTTTGGTCATGCACTATGCTCAGCACTATCCTGATCCACTCAGTTTTAAACTCCTTCAGGAACATTAGGGAATTTGTCAGCCCTTTGAACTCTATGTGTTTATGCTCATCTTTGATGGGTCCGTCTGTGCAAAGCTTCTTGTAAGCTTGTTCATCCTCAAGATCTCCTATCTCGGTGATCTTGAAATTTATGTATGCATGATCATCCTTGATGAGAAAAACCCTAGGTGGTATGCTTGAGAATGCTCCAGCATCATCGGGTTGTGAGGCAACCTTTGGGTAAAATTTGTAATGTGGCTCCTCACAGGTAGAGTTCTTGATCAGTTTGACCTTATTGTCTTTGGCATTCTTAATCTTGGTTACACGGGATGTGGTTGCCATGATTTTGCAAATTTAGGGCTTTTTTCATAAAACAAATTGTGAGCTTGGTGATTCTAGTTACTCACTTGTTCTGCTGTAGCTATTGAAGATCAGAATCTATCATAGTATCTGTGAAGGTGATCGTGAATCCCTCTGCAATATTTTTGCCTTTGGTCGCTGTGTGCTCTTTCTTTGCTCTGCTTCTTCGCTCTTAATCGCATGGTGAATAATGAGCTCTTTCATCACCCTTTTTATAGACGGTGCCCTAAGTGGCATCATTAATGCTTCACCCACTTATCAGTGTTCGAAGATGGAGTCACTCAGGGAACATACTAACTTCGTTCTTGGTAAGGGTGCGATGCTTGAGGCAAGTGTCCACTCACTTGACCTTTCACATGTATACAGACAAATCTCGGTATATAGGCGAAGACTAAATTGTCATTTTGCATTATTACCGACGATGCTCGGTATACATAGCAACTTAGCTTTTGTATGTTCACTGATGATTATCAGTAAGCATTGACCGACATGATTGGATTCACAACTTCATAACAAGTAATACCATAGTGCATCTTTATTCATGCTAGTTTGACATTTCATCAATGTATAATGGAACTGATGTAAAATATAACTTTCTATAGTGTAGTTCCATACTTACTTGTTCAGCTTAGGTGGGGGTGGTGATGTCACCAAATCCATTGGATAAGGTGTCACCAATTATATTGCTCAGTCCAACATCATCAGTGTTTGTATCTTTCCTCCACATTTTGTTTCTCATCTTCCCGATATCTTCAATGGTGTTGCCATTGGGAAAAGTGCTTGTCTTTGTCACTTAGTCTCTGCAGTCCTTGCTTAGATGAACGAACCTATGACAATGTAAGCATGCCATTCCAGGGTTAGTCCAGCTTCTAGACCTTCTTATCCATTTTATCATGCAGTTTGCAGCCATGTGTCCATATCTATCACATGTTCTGCAATTTTTCCATGTATTGTAATCCCAAACATATGAGTTATCGACTCTTTTTGGTTGATAACCATTTTCTTATTCTTTTGGCTTCCATGCTTTATTTTTCTTCTTCTAGCATTCAAGAGATGTGTGCCCATGCATTTTTCAGGTAGGACACTATTTTTCCATGTAGGTTTCCTTCTTTGGTTGTTTCACCTTAGATTTACATTCATATGCTTTATGTCCTTTCTTGTTATAATTATAACAATTTCCTATGAATGTAGATGTGGATTTAGGAATACCTTTGATTTTTCTTCTGCAAACATTTGATGTGTGGCCTGGTTTTCCACAATGATTGCATGACTTCTTCCTTGGTCTTGGATTTGTGTAGACATCTTTTTTATTAGCTTGGTATGGCGATTCTCCATGCTCTGTATACCCTAGTCCGGTATTGTTGTTGACTCTTCTTTGTCCATCTAGAAAATCATCCATTCTTTTTGTGCTTTCTTCAGCTCTCTTAATCCTATCATTGTGTTGTTTTTGAATCCTTACTTCATGCTTTATTTTTTCATTTTCTTCTCTTAGCTCACCAATAGCTTCTATTTTTTAATGAGTTCTATGTTCACTCAGTTTTTCTCCTAACTCATAAGAATAATCTGATTGGTGATCTCATGATGATGTTCAGTAAGTGTTTGTATTTTTAATGCTCTCTCTTGTAGATTTTCAGTGATCTTCCTCCTGTCATCAATAGCTAGTGTTCATTCTTTCTCAGCTTGTCTAGAATTGTTCATAACATTAATCATCCTTACCATCTATTTCTCTTGACCGATTTGCAGTACTTTTACTTGCTCTGTCAGATGTTGATTGATTTCATTCAGATTTGTAATGCTTCCTTTAGATGTGTCTGATGTATTGCAAGATGTAGATCCTGATGATTCAAAAAAATTAGGCATATCTTCTTCATGATAGTCTGTTTCATTACATCGAGATGCCATAACCTTTCTTTCATCTAGTAGCTCTCTCATCTTGATTCTTTCTGCTTTGTATTGCTCATAGAAGATCAGTATCTCTAACTTCTGATTCTCAATACTCTTGTCTAGCTTATACCTTTCCATTGTATGATATTTATCTGAAGTGATTTAAAATTTTCCAAATAAGAGATCTAGATCTGATACCAATTGTTGGAAATAATGGAATGATGTGTACTGAGAGTGGAGGGTTGAATTAGTACCCTTAAAAATTTTATCACTTAACCTTAATCCTTTAGTAATCAATTCCTTGCATTATCGACCATATGTGTTATTCTATCTTTATGCATGTAATATCAATTCATAAACTTAATTTGCATGTGAACATTCATAGAAACATTCATGAAATGTATTGATACATGACATAAGATTTTGTAACGCAGAAAAACCCTGTTAGAAGGTAAAAACTTTGGTGGGAATGAAACCCAAAAAACTTCACTATCTGCATAATGGAAGGGCCCGGTTAAGGCTTACAAGTTTGATCACTTCTAATGATCTTACCTTGTTAGGAGTAACATGTTTAGACTGGTTAAGGTCTACTCTGTTAAGAGATTTAGCAACATTTTTTAGTGCACTCGGTTAAGATGTTTACCAAAAATATTGTTAAATCCACCTTCTCAAAGGATTTCTTCTATTTTCTACACTTGTTAAAATGTAGTAAAAAATACTTAATGACCTGAGTATATGCAGTCTAGAATTGTTGAGTACAGATCCATTAAAGTTCACAATATGATGTATCACCTATAGTGACTGATTAATACCTCTATTCTGCTCAGTAGCCTTGAATCTGGTTCTTGATAACCTATTTCATCTTTTGTTGTCCTTCTGTATAAAACTCTGTCTCTGATCCATAGATGTGATCCTTGGCTACAATCATCATCACATCCTCTTGTTTTGACTGATTACAGATCTATTTATACATTGAATTTGACCTAAATGAGTTTCACACTTTTCAATGTTAACTGTATGATCAAAGGTTTACAACTTGACCTTGATCTCCTAGTTTGCATGTTTACAATCAGTTAGACTGATTAAAAAAATTACAATTACATTGCTTGTCCCTCAAGAAATGGTTTTAAAGATATGCTTTAAATATAAATATAAAACTTAAGTGTTTTATCTGACGTGTAAGTCAGATCCACATTTATTGGAATAAAACTGTCTCTCGGTAGACTTGGTGCTCGGGTTGCTCTTTAGTCTGCCTTTCAGTCTTCACTGTAAACTTGTCATTCAGTTTCCTCTATTGTCTACTCTATTGGTTTACTCTGTTTACTGCTCTGTCAGGTTACATAGAAAACTTTTGTTGGGTTCCTCTTGTGAATTGGGTTGTCAGTTTACACAGTGATGTGTCTTGTTTGGTTCCTCTGTACTTAACATTTTTGGTGACCTCTATTTACCGTTGTGTCGGGTTGCGTTGAAAACCTATCTTTCGGTGATCATGTACCAACAGTTAAAAACTTGTTTCCTTTGCATACTAATGGAAAAATACGATCATAAGGAAATTCCATGTCAAATAATCCATCAGTGATGTACTCATTACTGGGTTTTGAGCCTATGTGTGGCAACTTAATAACGATGTTTATTTCATGTTCTAGCTACAAAGATTCTTTATCAATTTGTAGCTCACGTTGTTTGTTTGGTAGTCTACCATAAATGATGTAGAATATTTTGTGTCACTTTCCAGTTTACTATTCATGTTTTTAGACTCAATGATTTTTGAAGCTGGGTTGACATGGTTATTTTGAAGTGTACGAAGCATTCTTGAGATGTAGTAGTGGAATCAGGTAGTAGTGATAAAGCAAAATCATCGATTAGAACATCCTTGTAGAAAGGGTCATATTTGATCTTGTATGCTATTTCATTTTGAACATGACTTCTACAAACGTAGAAATCATAAGACTTCCCATGTGTATTAATTCTATGAATTATTAATACATCCAATTCTTGAATCCTACGTGGCAATGATTTTGCAATTTTTTTTATATATTGGGGGAAGCTGATTATGTGACCACTATATTTGTATTGTCCACCATGGACATGAGTGACCTACAATATTAGATTAAAACATGGAATGAGCATCTCTTCTACTTGTGTGAAAACCCTCATAACAGATGGTTGTTCAAATGGGTTCATATTGTTGGCTAAAGAGAAGCAATGTATACCTTCCTAAGTAATGCATCTCCTATAATTTAAGTTGATGCTTGTAGAGAAAACATGCATACCAGGGTAGTGCTCCTTACATATATCACATGTGTGTAACTTTGACAACACATCTAGTCTAGTTATAAATGTCTTATTTGTCTCTAAAAAGAAAGAGGACAAATTAATATCCATTCTGGTAAGCAACACTGGATGTGGATCCCTCTATTCTATACAATGTGTTTGAGTGGATGTGCATAGCTGGTCAGCTTGGGAGATTATGGAAGATTTCAATTGGGTAGGGAATGATTCACAAAGTGTATTGTAGGGGTGTTGCATGTGTGTGATGGTTCAAAATGCACATAGTTCTTCTTTATGGAAATGCTAATACAAGCGGCTTCTCTAACAAGATTACAGTTGAGTGAGGGTACACTGGACCAGGGGTCTTTCAGAATCTTGGACATGTGAAAGTGGTGGAGGGTTTTATTAAGGAATATGTGTTTTAGTGGGAATTGAGGGTATTTTACTCTGGGAACTTGTAGAAGCATGGAAGTGGGCATGGAGTGGTTGAAATGGTGTTTGGTGGGAGCAGTTTACGCAGTAGATGAAATGATGTGCAGTTATTTCTTCTCTATGGTGAGCATAATACAAGCAAATTCTTTTGCGAGCCTGAAGATCAAAAATCCTAGTTTGGTTCAAGTGTACTTACAACCTTACCATTATATTATGAAACTCATCCTTTTTTTATTGCCAGCACAATAACCTCTTGTAGATGGTACATCTCCTACAGCAGTGTGCCTTCCTTTTGAGTTGAAATTCCACACAAAGTAACATTTATAGTGGATGTAGACATATGTATCATTTTGAGATTTCTCCTAAGCACCTTAGTTGCATCACTTTTTCTTTTTACTATAGAGGAAGAATCTACACATATGGAATTGCCAATTAGATCAATAGAAGAATTAGCATGCTGAGTCATGATATCTCTAATGGGCGTGAAAGAGAATTAAAGTGTTGGAATTAAAAGGTCATATTCACAAAGGTTGAGCCTTGAATCATTTGTTAAAGTGATTTCTATACTACTATTAAGCTTATTATAAAACTTGTTTGCACTTTTTACGGTACCACAAGATAATGTATATACACCCCCAGCTTGAATTGTTGAAAATTGAGGTCTGCAATTTCATTGAAGCAAGTGACAAGAACTTCAGTTCTCTCACTATCAACCATATCAAAACTAAACGTGTGCCAATCTCCATTTTTGTTGTTGAAGTGGTGGATTTATTTCTTCATACTCACATGACCTTGTATCATCCACTGTGTTTGAAATGGATTCAAACTCTCGATAGGGGTAATAGTAGTAGGGGGATCTTTTTTCGCAGAGATGCATGCAAGCCAAGCATCAATTTCATAGGATTCAATTTTTCACATGTAACAAGATCTCCTACATGTGTGCATGTGTCTGATGAAGTTCCAACATGTTGTTGTACATGTTTCTCCGGTTCTTTAAAGAAGAAGGTGGGGTCACCAATGATATCATGATCTGTGCAAGAGACCTCTAATTTCAAGACTACAAATTACCTATAGAATTTATAGATTTGTACAATTATTATTGAGCTCTAGGTGCACAAGTAAATGAAAATGGTTTATTGTAATAAAGACCTAGTGGCTATTGGCTCAGCTTGAGTCACAAATGATAGGAATAGTAAATTCGTTGAGTTATACTATAGAGCCCTTTTATAGTTTTAATGTTGTTACAAGGTCATTAAAATTGCTTGGAAAGATAGATTTTTGTAAGTGGATCCCATCACACAACTCTATCTTGTATCTAACTGTCAAACCAGTTCCTTGACCAAATGGTGTGATGGAAAATACTTGAAGAAGCTGAGGTACATCAAAGTTATCATTTTTGATAATCTTTATCGCATTATTCTTAAAAGAGTGAGACATAGCTTAAGAAGAGGTCATTGACCTAGAAATTTCAATAGGTGTTAAGAATTATTTGGATTTGAAGTACAATTGAAGTAATTAAACTATGCAAGGATTATGCAAACAAAGATAATAAAAATATGATATGTTGTTCTAAATCTACCTAAAAATGGCTGAAGTAACCATGAGAAATGTAACGACATATGTACAAATATATTTTAATGGTAAATGTAGACCACAAATTATTTTCCATACAACTTGTATCAAATATGGTTGGAACATAAAACATTTTGTAGACATGTATGACAACTAAAACGAGTTGGGCAAAGCTAAGGTTCAATGGACAAAAATAAGAAAAGATAAGAAGATGCACCTTCACCCAAGAACATGAGAGGAGTTATTTGTAGAAATTTTTAGGGAGAGACGAGTGTGGTCCTATAAATGGACAAAGAAAGAAAGAAAATGTTAGAAAACACAATTAAATATACACTCTAATAAAGGTTGGGCCCGATAAATAAATTTTCACTATTTGTTATCAAAGACAAATTGTTAATCAAACAAATTGCCATTTGATTACCTAAGAGTGAGAATAAAATTTTAAAAGGTATGTATTAATTTGAAGAATTTTGTATGGTTTAAAGTGTCACAATTTCACAATTTTTTTGAAATAAACTCTTAAAAACCCTTGTTTACAGGCTATGTTCAGAAAATCTTACATAACTTTGCAAAAACTTCATTACACCAAATTTGTTGCAAATGAAAGATGACTCTCTCCTCTATCAAAAAAAATGATTAGAAATCAATTCATCAGTTGTACAGGATCATTCCACACCAGACAATGTAGCTATAGCAATACAATTGTGAAAACGGTGAAGAGTTTTGTTTTCATTGCATCTTCTTCAAAACCATCCAACTCCTTACCTCGATAAAATTGAGGCTATTTATCAAGTCTTTGGACTGGATTCCAATGGCCATAATAAAAATATAAATAATATGCCTGTTCACATTCCAAAAACTATCAAATTGTCAAGCAACATTAACAACTTCGGATGAAAACATATTCAACCTATATGAACATGAGTCAACAAACACAAAATATGAAAAATGGTCAAAATATGACCTTATTACATAAAATTGAACATCTTTATGATTGTAGACTCCTATGTACATATTATGACTAAATTTTACGTAGGTGGTCCTGCACCAAGCATCAACCGAAACATGTGTGGAATATGTTGAAAATGGATTGATGATCATAGAAAACGAGTTGAAATTACCATAAGTTATTATTGAAGATCATAGAATACAAGTTGGCATTATCAGGTTCCACATAAACATGTAGAGATGTTCATAGTGGAGACAAATCCAACAATGATGTTTGTGTTATAGATCCACCATTGAATATTCACTCCTTCTATGGTAGAAGAAATTTGTAATATGGTATTAGGATCTTTAAAATTTAAAGTATATTGCACTAGAACTGGTTAATCCTTGTTGTATATAATGTAAATAGAAATATCCCTATTTTGTAATGGTATTCAAAACAGATTAAAGTAATGGAATTCCCAAGCTCATTATGGTTGAGGGAAGACCTCAATACTCAAGCCTGGGAATGGTGAGCGTAAAATAGAAGCCTGAAAATGCTTTGGTGCTTTGGTGCAGCCTAAGAAAGAATAAAATCAGCCCAAAAAGGGAAAGCATGTATCCAAATATATCTAGTCTATTAGTAATAACTGAGAGGGGGGGTGAATCAGTGGCCTCAAAAATTAATCCTTAAATCAACCCTTAAAACTTATAACCACAAATTATGTCTCTATTTATCTTCTTTCCTACAAGATGAATGCCTTGAATTACTTATATCAATTTTCTAATTGTCAGATTACTTTGTAAATCTCTCTTCTATATGATTACCGATAAGCAGTCAACTATTTACCAAAACACAGTAAATATGCAGAGTATACTGATAAATCCAGAATTGCATATGTGAAATGTAAAACAGTAAAGTAATAAAGCATTAACACATAACACATGGATTTTTAATGTGGAAACCCTGTTAAGGGACAAACCACTGGGGTTGGTACCCCAAATTTTCACTCTTCTGAAGTGAGCCCTATTAGGAGCCAACCCTGTTAAAGGTTACAAACACACTGTTAGGTGTGACCTTGTTAGAGGATTTAAAAGATAGTTTTTCACCTAGTATCTGGCATCTAATGCTACCATCCTTGATCAAACACTCACTTGGCTTGTCAATAGGTATTGGACATATCCATTGCTACTTTCATGATCAAAATTTTTGATACTCCTTGGGATGTATCTCAATTTTAAAAGACTTTTAAGTCCTTCTCGGTTAAGAGAATTGATGCTTCAATGGTTAAACTAAAGAATTAATGATATGTTCATACATACAACTTAATTGCATATTTTCAGATCTATTGTAAGTGCATTACCTCTCTGGTCAATATAATCAATTATATACCTTTGCTCCACACTGTTCTTCTCTGTGATGTTGTCTCACTATTTGTCGGTGTCTAAAGAATCTAGCTCTTTCCTTAGCTTGATCGATTAGGACTGAATGAAGACTTTCTTCTCCTTCAGATTTTCTTTAGCATCTTTCCTCTTCTCTTTTTCACCCCACACACCCATTCGAAATGAATTGGGTTTGTTTACCTTTTATTGGCTTTCTTGATTCTTGGTGTGATCCACAATTCTCTCCAATAGATTTAAAGAAAACTCCTATTTTATCTCAATAAGATCTTCTTGCCAACTGGACAAAGCAAATTTAAATCAATTACTTATCTCCGACTTTATCTAGATGATTAAAACAATGATAAGTATCAGTTGATTCTATCTTTAGCTCTTGATAGCTAAGCATTTTGTCATTTTCTGAACTCTCTATTCTGTCGGTCAACACTCTAGTTAGTCATCAGTGATAACTAACTATTCTGTCAGTGTGACTTCAGTTTTCATCATGATCTCTGTCTATCTTTTCCATTGGGAAACACTGTAATTCTTTCCGTCAGGTTACTCTGTGTTTTTCTTGTCGGGCAACACTATGACTCTACTTGTTGGTAATGTTCTGCATTCTCTCATCAGGTAACACTGTGACTTTTCTCTTTTACTCTGACTGTCAGTGTGCACTCCGTCGGTGTATGCAGTCACTTAGTGAATACTTGACTTATATGCATTACTGATAGCATAGACTTTGATTCATCATTTCTTTGAATTCTTTGGCAATATTTCCATGACCATACATATTATATCAAGTTGACATCAATGACAATACAATACATTAACTGATTTAATGCCTTGCATGATCATCAACTTAACATCTTCAAACATTCAATCAGTTACATGTCATCAATCTCTCCCTTTGGCATTTATGGAAACATACTACATTATCATTCTATACTATTACTAATACAATATGAAATATACAGTTTCATCAAGCTTTTCTAATGTAACTATTACCAATGTCTGGCTTTCGGTAAGCTCAAATAGCTTTGATTTGATTCTTGCAGCTTTCTGTCTATCTTCAATCCCTTCACTGGATGAATGTAGAATCTTTCTTTATCTGATGTGATGTTTTCTCCTTATGTGTCAAACTCTCTCCCTTTGACTATTCTCCTTTCTTTTGATGTCTCTTGCCAACAATTATTTTCCTTTGTGTGTACTCTCCCATTCTTGTTACATGTCTCCCTTTGGATACTTGATGGATATAATCTCTCCCTGAGATGATAATGGATATTAATCTTTCCCTTTATCAGTATGATAATGGGATATCTCTCTCCCTTTGACAGAAGTGCCAAATAAACATATTTTCAAACAAATATTTGACAGTAATGTCAAATCGATCCGTTCTATCTATAATATATTCCTTGAATTTCCCAATCCATCAGTAATAAATCTGGTGCTTGGAGTAGATAAATACCTTGCTATGTATAGATGTATCTTTGAAGTCCATCTCTCTACTTGTATCAACATGAATGATATTCTGATATTATGTAGGCTGATGTAGCCTTCTAGTCATCTTACTGACCAGTAGACAAGGGCCTGACCCCTAGTCTCTTTCTCAAGTATTCAAATGCATCCTTGGGCAGTGGCTTGGTGAAGATATCGGCCAATTGTTCCTTTGATTGCACATACTCAAGTATCACCTCCTTTGATTGAACTTGTTATCTTAAATAATGATACTTGATGGAAATATGCTTTGTTTTAGCATGCATGACTGGATTCTTGGAAATGTTTATTACACTTGTATTATCACAATAGATAATTACTGGTTCAATAATTTTCATATGCATACCTTCCAATAACTATTTGGTCCATGCAATGTTTGAGAAATTTTCAGCAGCAACAACATACTCTGCTTCTGTAGTAGACTGAGAGATGCATCCTTGCTTCTTGTTGATCCATGTGACAAGTCTGTCACCCATAAAGAATGCTCCTCCAGTTGTTCTCTTTCGGTCATCAATATTTCTAGCCCAATCAGCGTCGGTAAAGACTTTAAGTTCAAAATTTCCTTTTCTTCTATACCATAATCCATATTCCTCGATATTCTTCAGATATCTTAGGATTGTTTTCACAATAGTCATATTTGATTCCCTGGGATTAGCAGAAAATCTAGCAACTATTCCTACTGCATGTGCAATATCTGGTCTAGTGTGTACAACATACATGAGTTTTCCAATCATTGATCTATACAAAGTTTGATTTACCCCTAATGACGTGTCCTCCTTTGTCAGCTTACATCTAGTTTCCATCGGTGTTCCAACTGGTTTAGACTCTTCCATCTTGAATATTTTCAGTACTTCTTTGATGTATTTGGATTGTGTAATGAAAATACCTTCATCTTGTTGCATGATTTGCAGACCAAGAAAGGACTTGATTTATCCAAACATAGACATCTCAAACTCCTTGCTCATTTCATTTGCAAATGATTTGCATAGCATATCATTGCCTCCAAATATGATGTCATCAATAAATATCTCAGCAATCAAAATGTTAGAATCATTATCTTCCTTCAAATAAAGATTACTATTTTCACTACTCCTTACAAATCCAATACTTATAAGATAGGAATGAAGTCTTTCATACTAGGCTCAGAGTACTTGTTTCAATCCATATAGGGCTTTGTGTAGTCTACATACCATGTCCCTCTTGTCTGGATCAACAAACCCTTCTGGTTGTTCAATGTATACCTCTTCTTCAAGTATTCCATTTAGGAATGCAGACTTGACATCCATTTGATATACCTTGAATCCTTTACATGCAACTTAAGTAAGTAATATTCTTACTCCTAGCCTAGCAACGGGTGCAAAGGTATCTCCATAGTCAATCCCTTCTTCTTGTGCATACCCCTTGCATACTAGTCTTTCTTTATTTATAGTAACTTCTCCATTCTCATTCAGTTTATTCCTGAATATCCATTTTGTACCAATGACATTCTTTTCATCTGGTCTCAGTACAAGTGTTCATGTCTTGTTTTTCTCTATCTTCTCAATCTCTTCATTCATAGCACTTATCCATTCATCATTATCAATTGCATCATTGATAGATTTTGGCTCATAATCATAAATAAGACATCTTGTATTTAGAGACTTACTTCTGGTTCTGATACCAACCTTCTTGTCTCCAATGATCTGGTTCTATAGATGGTTCTTTCCGACATATCTTGCAAGTATAGGTCCATCTCTTTGTCTATCAGCTTGATCATCATTTTGTCCTTCATTTTATTCTCCATCACTTTGTGCATCATCTTGAGCAATATTTTGATCATCGGTATTTGTAGCCTGATGCTCGAGTGCAATGATCTGTTGCTTGGGAGATCTACATTGTTGGTCGGGTAGAGTTTCAGGTTCCTCATTGTAAGCGAACCTATTGTAGTCCTCTAGTTCTTTAGTGCTTTCCTTTTCATTCTTCTTTGCAAATTCATCTATCTTTACATTTGCACTTTCAACAATTTTGTTAGAGGATTTATTTAGACATTTATAAGCCTTGCTCTTGGTGGAATACCCTAGAAATATTCCTTCATCACTCAGTCAAGTTTTCCATTTCTATCATATTTTAAGATATAATATTGACTACCAAAATTTTTGAAATAACTCACATTTGGTGTGTATCCATACCAAAGCTCATAAGGTGTCTTTCTTCAATTGTACTTTGTTCAATGTGTAAATAGAAGTACTGACAGCTTCCCTCCAAAAGATTTGGGTGATGCCTTTCTCTATCATCAGTGTCCTTTCACAATCAACTATGGATATGTTCCTTCTTTCAGAAATTCCATTCTGCTATAGTATTCTTGGTGCAGAGACATGTCTTTTGATTCCATGCTCATTAAAAAAGTTAGTGAATTCATCTGAAATAAATTCCCCTCCTCTATCTGATCTTAAGCATTTCAATTCTTTACCACTTTGTTTTTCAACCATTGCCTTATACCATTTAAACATCTTAAATACTTCTGATTTATCTTTTAGAAACATGACTGTCATCATTCTAGAGTAATCATCAACAAAGAGAATAAAATATCTATTTCCATAATAACTCTTTGTGCTCATAGGTCTACAAACATTATGGACTAATTCTAGAATGGCATCAGATGTATGGGTTTTGATTTTGAAACTAGACTTTGTCATCTTACCTTTTTGACAATTCTTACACATGATATTGTCGGGCTTTCTCATCGTCGGTAAGCCTCTGACATTTCTCTTTTTTCTAATCTTTATTATGTTTTCAAAGTTCACATGACACAATCTTTTGTGCCACAACCATATGTCTTCATTTGTAGCAATCAAACAAGTGGTTTCAGTATCATTCAGATAGAATAAGTTACCTTTTGTCTGCTCACCGATACCAATAAGATTTCTTGACTTATTGAAGATCTTTGCCTTATTATTTTCAAATGCTACTTTGTGACCTGAATTATTCAACTGAGAAAAACTCAATAGATTATAGTTCAATCCATTTACCCAATAAGGATTTTCACATTTTATCTGGTTATTCAACATTATGGTTCCTCTACCTTCTACTGGACAAGGTGTGTCATTACCCATTCTTACTGAACCACCTTTATAGAAAATTTCCATGACTCGGACCCGCCCATGACTCAGCTAGGACTACTCGGCCCGCAACTCACCTATGACTTGGCAACGACTCGGCAATGACTCAGAAAAATGAAAAACAAAGATTTTTTAGGATTTAAAACTTGTTTCAGGCACCCATTATTGAGTAAAGCTTAAAAACACTATAACATCGTCAAATAGAAGCTAATATGATCACAAACATAAACATACATCCATCGCATAAGTACAAACGTAAATTGTAGCTGAAGGAAATAGAAAACATGGATATGCAGAATTATAAATAGTGTCAAATGTATATAAATCCATATATAGAACTAGAAACAATTAAAATGAACAATAGAAATTGTTGTTCCAGATATCAGAATTACAAATATGTAAATACTTATTTTTCTAACCTTCAACATGACACCAAGATACTTGCAATA
>MU228196.1:300155-318869 GCA_018584345.1 Thuja plicata | reverse complement strand
ATATGGTGAGTGCAGCCACTATCTATGATCCAGACATCATTTTTACTAACTTTAGATATGAGTGCAGTTTCTACATACCTTTCTTCATCATCATCTAAATCATCTTTTACTACCACAAACACCATCTTGATGTCTTCCTTAGATTTGGTGTCAGTATCATCATCTTTGCAATTTTCTAGGTAACTGGCCTTCTTTCCTTTGTCCTTGTAGTCTCGGGTATCTCTTCTTTCTGATTGTCGGTAGCTTTTGTAATCACCTATGTCAGACTTCTTTTTAAATGATCTGTCATTAATTCTATCATATTTTCTTCTGTTAGGACATCTTGCAACAAAGTATACAATCTCTTTACAATTAAACAAACAAGTGGTAATTTACCTTTGCCTCTCTGCATTCTCCTTGCCATAAGTGCTTCAATTTCATCAAGATCTTCTTCTTCACTTTCACTATCACTATATTTTCTCATAGTGTGTTTATGACTTGATTTACTTATTCTTAAAGAATATTTGAATGCAAACTCTATGTTTGGTAAGACACTATTATCAAAATTGTTCATCTCAAATGAAATCAGTCTTCCAATCAAACTATCTAGAGTAAAATTGCTATTTGCTACTTCTCTCATTTCTTGAATGGCAGATACTCTAATAGCATAAGTAGGCAGTAAAGTTCTTAGAATTTTACTTACCACTGTATATTATTCTAGTACACCTCCAACTCCTCGGATAACATTGACTACCTCTTTGATTCTTGTGTTGTACTGTGTGATGTTTTCACCTTCTTTCATTTTGAGATCATCAAACATTCCTCTAAGGCTTTCTGCCTTGGCTCTCAAAACATTCTTGTCACCACCATGTACAAGCATCAATTTTTCCCACATATGCTTTGCAGTATTACAGGTTTTGACATATTCAAATTCAACATCAGAGAGTGAGGAAGCAAGCTCTATCATCATGCAATTGTGCTCATTATTCTCTCTCATTTTTTCAATTATTGGTGCTCCTATGGGCAACACATATTTAATATCTAAGTATTGAGTAACATCATTTCTGATACCTGATAAGTGGAGTCTTATTCTGCTCTACCATGAAGCAAATTATCTTTGTTCAACTTGGGCACATCTCGTCTGTTCATCTTTTGATCTTTAGCGTAGGTATTGAAAGCTTCCTTCTAAGCACACAAGATCTGATACCAATTATTAGTAATAACTGAGAGGGGGCGGGTGAATCAATGGCCTCAAAAATTAATCCTTAAATCAACCCTTAAAACTTATAACCACAAATTATATCTCTAGTTATCTTCTGTCCTACAAGATGAATGCCTTGAATTACTTATATCAATTTTCTACTTGTCAGATTACTTTGTAAATCTCTCTTCTGTATGATTACCAATAAGTAGTCAAATATTTACCGAAACACAGTAAATATGCAGAGTATACCAATAAATCCATAATTTCATATGTGAAATGTAAAATAGTAAAGTAATAAAGCATTAACACATAACACATGGATTTTTAATGTGGAAACCTTGTTAAGAGAAAAACCACTGGGACCAGTACCCTAAATTTTCACTCTTCTGAAGTGAGCCCTGTTAGGAGCTAACCCTGTTAAAGGTTACAAACACACTGTTAGGTGTGACCTTTTTAGAGGATTTAAAAGATAGTTTTTCACCTAGTATCTAGCATCTAATGCTACCATCCTTGATCAAACACTCACTTGGCATGTCAATAGGTATCGGGCATATCCAATGCTACTTTCATGATCAAAATTTTGGATACTCCTTGGGATGTATCTCAATTGTAAAAGACTTTTAAGTCCTACTCAATTAAGAGACTTGATGCTTCAATGGTTAAACTGAAACATTAATGATTTGTTCATACATACAACTTAATTGCAGATTTTCAGATCTATTGTAAGTGCATTACCTCTCTGATCAATATAATCAGTTCTATACCTTTGCTCCACATTGTTCTGCTCTGTGATGTTGTCTCACTTTTTGTCGATGTCTGAAGAATCTATCTCTTTCCTTAGCTTGATCGAACAGGACTGAATGAAGACTTTCTTCTCCTTCAGATTTTCTTTAGCATCTTTCCTCTTCTCTTTTTCACCCCACACACCCATTCGTAATGAATTGGGTTTGTTTACCTTTTCTTGTATTTCTTGATTCTTGGTGTGATCCACAATTCTCGCCAATAGATTTAAATAAAACTCCTATTTTATCTCAATGAGATCTTCTTGCCAACTAGACAAAGTAGCTTTAAATCAATTACTTAGCTCTGGCTTTATTTGGATGATTAAAACAATGATGAGTATCAGTTGAGTTTATCTTTAGCTCTTGACAGCTAAGAATTTTGTCATTTTTTGAACTCTCTATTCTGTCGGTCAACACTCTAGTTAGTCATCGGTGATAACTGAATGTTCCGTCGGTGTGACTTCAGTTTTCATTGGGATCTCTGCCTATCTTTTCCATTGGGCAACACTATAATTCTTTCCGTAGGGTTACTTTGTGTTTTTCTCGTCGGGAAACATTGTGACTCTGCTCATCGGTAATGCTGTGCATTTGCTCGTTGGGTAACACTGTGACTTTTCTCTTTTACTCTGACTGTCCGTGTGTACTCCGTCGGTGTATGTAGTCACTTAGTGAATACTTGACTTATATGCATTACTGATAGCATATCCTTTGATTCATCATTTCTTTGAAGTCTTTGGCAGTATTTCCATGACCATATAGATTATATCAAGTTGACATCAATGACAATACAATACATTAACTGATTTAATGCCTTGCATGATCAACAACTTAACATCTTCAAACATTCAATCAGTTACATGTCATCACTAGTCATCATGAGAAACTTGAACATGCATCTCAAGCTCCAGGGTACCTTGAATCTAAATGATTATCATCCAATATAAAATCCTAAAACAAATGACCAAGTGGGTTTTCAACTATGGTTGTAAATTCTTGTTCCATGTTCATCTAATTTATCATAATTCATATATTTATTCCTGGATTGATTTCATCCAGATAAGTGAGATTTCAAGGCTATCGTATGGAATCGAAATACATTCAAATTAATTTTTCCTCCGAAACTCCAATCCTTGTGATTGCCATATTTGTTGGGTTCTGGAAACTAGAATTAGTCTTTTGCTTGTGTTGAAATAAAGTCATTTTCATTTTTTTTAAAATTCTCCAGGATGCTAACAATATTATGGAGCTTTCCACTCAGAAAGTACTGAAATGGAGCTTCAACCAAGGTAAATAACATATTAATTAAGTTATATCATATGAGAAAAACATATTTTCATAACATATGTTCAATTTTGTTTAAGAGATTAAATGGTAGCTCGTAATGAACTATGACTTTTTAGTTTACACCTTGATAGTTTTTTCTTCTGCTTGTGAAAGATTATTGTGCCTATCAAGTGACTATAGAAAATGGATAGTTGTTGCAGTTTCATAAAAATTTTCAGTAGCACATATGGATGCTATGATTGTCACTCCTGGATGTTATCAAATTCCCTAATGGGGATTGATGGACACCATAAAAAATGTTTTATGAGTAAAAAAATTGTGTAAGAATGCAGTTGAAACAATTTGGAACAAATAATGTGACTCTAATTGAAAGCATCCCAAATTAAGTAACAACTTAAATGAATATTTCCATTCCACGTAACAAAGGCATAAAGTGAGAAATACAATCTGAATGTGTGAGAAATAGAGAACTTTAAAACTTTTTATAGAAAGCAATATTCGAAAATGAAAAGTAACAAATATTGCGTATGCAATTTAAATAGTGTGTATTGTAGAAACAAATGTAATGCCATTTTTTCGTACACTCAAAAGAAAGGGTTGGAAGGAGCATATAAATGAAAAATTGTTGGAAGTAGACATCGTGCATTTGTATTGCAACTAGAATCAAGTTTGTACAAAGCTCACTTGTATCAATAATTGGTGGAAAATAAGAAGAAATAGTGGGACAATTTGCTTATTACAAGAGGCCAAAAGCTTCAAAATCTCTCTTTCTATAAGAGGGGCAGTGTAAGTTGAAACATAGGTAAACTACTGTACCATCTTAAATGTTAGTACCCATTAGTTTGGAAGCTCAAAGACCTTTTTAGGCCCCATTTTAGTGATTTCCTAGAACATGGATGCATTTATGCTTGATTTGTTGTTGCTTCCTCATTTTTTGTCTATTTTTTATCGTTTCATTTGCACCCCTGAGATCCTGAGACTTTTTTGGGGATTGTACCTCCTAGGGTATAGGTCAAAGTTTACTTGTACCTAGGGTACAGGTCGAGGTCATCCTATACCTAGGATTACAAGTTGAGGTTGACCTCTACCCAAGGCATTTCCTTCATTGGAAGTCAGGCCCATTTCAAGATTTTTCATATTTTCCCAGCCAGTGCAGTTGGCCCTTTTTGTTTTGTCGCTTGAAGTTGATATAAAAGGATGCCTACTCACTTCATTTGGGATCAATGAACTGAAGAGGCAATCCAATTTTTACAAACATCCATTACATTCTCAAGCCATAAATTACAAGTTATCAAGTTAAAGGTGCATTCAAGGAGTTCAAGCAAAGAAAGGATTCATAGAAGGCATTCATCCCATTCAATCAAAAATACATTTCCTTCCATAGATTTAGATTCTTTCTTCATTGGATATAGTGGAGTTGGCCATCAAGGGAGGAGATCTACACTCATCAATATTACACAAGCTTTCAAGCATTCAAGCATTCAAGCATACTTACATCCATGATCTATGATTTGACACTTGTAGATCTATTACATTTGTGAAGAAATCCAACATCCTACATTCTACATACAAGAATTCATAAATCTTTGTGGGTAGCGAATTTGAATACATCCATGAAGGTTTGACAAGTGAGGTGAATATTTACATTTGTCTTGGTTTGACATGATTTTATTTCAATTCAAGGTTAATTCCTAAATGGGGGATTGACCAAGGAAAGCCCCTCCAACTCAAAAAATTCCATTTTCCTTGTGTGTAGGAGCATGTTTTCAAGTTTTCAGGATCAGATTTCGTTGATTTAGGGTTACAATTTTCGCGGGGCATTCAAATTTCAGATTTTTTGGTAGTGTAGGTACAAGTTGACCTCAAACCTTGAACTTTACCCAAGTGTGACCTATACCTCCAAGTTGACCTATTCCCAAGACCTTCAAATTTTCATAGTTTGCTGATCTCAACTCCCAAGTTTTAGATCCAACTCTGTTCATGTTTCTGATACAGTTTGTTAGTCTATTTTCAGAAATGATCTTGTGACCTCTACTATCCCTCAAAGTGAGTTCAATTTCCTCTTTTTTATTTCATAGAACTTAATTTGAGATATAGAATTTGGTCCTTTTATGTGCATGTGCTTCTACTTGACTTGCATTGCATTTAATCAATCAACTAGCCTTAGGTCATTCACAAACAATCTCCATTAGAATTAATCAATATCAATCAAAAAAAAAAGAGGGAAAGTTCTATCAAAAGAAAAAAGGATCTTTTAGATATTCACCCTTGAAAGGACTTGAATCTTGCATTAGTACCCCTCTATCTATTTGAGCTGTGCTAATCTAATTTGGGTTCTCTTGAAGGTTATATTTGGGGATCCCTCTTTCTCTTTCTCTTTCCCTAATGTGCTTAATAAAAGAGGCTAGGTAGTGAATTAATATTATAACCTTCTATCCCCCCTCTCCTTATTTTCTTATGTTTCTTACAAACCATGTTCCTCTTGTTAGGATCAACAAACCCTTTAGGTTGTTCAATGTATACCTCCTCTTCTAGTATTCCATTCAAAAATGCAAATTTAACATCCATTTGGTATACTTTGAATCCTTTGAAAGAAACATAAGAAAGTAGAATTATTACTCCTTCTAGTCTAGCAACAGGTGCAAAGGTTTCTCCATTATCAATACCTTCTTCTTGTGCATACCCTTTGCATACTATTCTTGCTTTGTTCCTTATGACTTCTCCATTCTCATTCAATTTGTTTCTGAAAATCCATTTGGTACCAATGACATTTTGTCACTCAGTCTCGGTACTAATGTCCATGTTTTGTTCTTCTCAATCTGTTCAATATCTTCATTCATTTCACTAACCCATTCTCGATTCTCAAATGCAGTATTAACATATTTTGGCTCAAAATCACTAATCAAACATCTAGTGTTAAGTGACGTACTTCTTGTTCTTATTCCAGCTCTTTTGTCTCTAATGATCTAGTCCTGTGGATGGTGTCTTCTGACATATTTAGCAAGTACAGGTTCAAATCTTTGTTCATCATTTTGACCTTCATTTTTCTCTTCATCGCTCGGTTCAGCATTGTGATCATTTTCATGAATCTCGATGTGTGCAGCCTGTTGTTGGTTTGCATTGTTTTTTTGCTCGGTAGCGTTACACTATTGATTGGGAAAAGTGTTCAATTCTTCCATGTAGACAAATCTGTTGTAATCTTTTGGTTCCTTTCTTCTTTCCTCATGATTTTTCTCAGCAAATTCATCCACTTTAACATTTGCACTTTCAATGATTTTGTTAGAAGATTTGTTAAGACATTTATAAGCTTTGCTCTTGGTAGAATATCCTAGAAATATTCCTTCATCACTTTTAGAGTCAAGTTTCCCATTTGTATCATCTTTCAATATATAAAATTGACTTCCAAAAATTCTAAAGTAACTCACATTTGGTGTGTATCCATACCATTTCTCATAAGGTGTCTTATTGGTGTCTTTCTTCAATTTAACTCGGTTTAGTGTATAGACAGTAGTACTTACAAATTCTCTCCAGAATGTTTGTGTGATGCCTTTTTCAATCGTTAGTGTTCTGGCACAATCAACAATTGATCTATTCCTTCTTTCAGCAATCCCATTTTGTTGTGGTGTTCTCGGTGCAAAAACTTGTCTTGTAATTCCATGCTCATTACAAAAGTTAGTGAATTTATCAAAAATAAATTCTCCTCCTCTATCTCATCTTAAACATTTTAGCTCTTTTCCACTTTGCTTTCCAACTTTATATTTATACCATTTGAACATCTTAAATGCTTCATATTTCTCTTTTAAGAACACGAAAATCATCATCCTAGAATAGCCATCAACAAATAGAATGAAGTATCTATCACCATAATAGCTCTTTGTTCTCATTGGTCCACATAAGTCAGTATGAACTAACTCTAAAATAGCATTAGATGTGTAGGTTTTTCTCTTGAAACTAGACTTTTTCAATTTTCCTTTTTGACAATTCTTGCACATAACATGGTCGAGATTTGACATACTCGGTAAGCCTCTTACTTTTCTTTTCTTACTTATCTTAACCATGTTGTCAAAATTCACATGGCATAATATTTTATGCCATAACCAAACGTCCTCATTTCTATCCAATAAACAAGTGTTCTCAATATTATCAAGATAGAATAGGTTACCTTTTATTTGTTCACTAGTACCAATCAACCTTCCTGATCCATTATAGATCTTTGCCTTTTTGTTCTCAAATGAAAATCAATGTCCTATGTTATTCAGCTACGAAACACTCAATAGATTATAGTTAAGTCCTTTCACCCAATATGCATTTTCACATCTAATCAAATTATTCAACATGATGGTTCCTTTTCCTTTAACTGGGCAAGGTGAGTCATTACCCATCCTAACTAATCCACCATTATAATATTTAAAAGTTTGAAACTTTTCTTTATCTCCAGTCATGTGATGAGTACACCCACTATCAATAATCTAGACATCATTTTTGCTAACTTTAGATATGAGTACAGTTTCAACATACCTTTCTTCTTCATTTGAATCATCCTTCATAGCAACAAATACTACCTCAACATCTTCATCAGACTCGGTGTCAGTATTTTAAGCTTTGTTCTCAACTAGGTAACAATCCTTCTTTCATTTGTCCTTGTAGTCTCAGTTATCTCTTCTGTCATTGTGTCGGTTGATTCTGTAGTCTTGGTCATCACTTTTATCAAACTTATTTTCATAAGATCTATCATCGTTTATTTCATCCTTTCTCTTGTTAGGGCATCTAGCAGGAAAATGTCCAATTTCTTTGCAATTAAAATAGACCCATGGTAGTTTACCTTTGTATCTTTATTTACCTCTATGTAATATCCTAGCCATTAGTGCTTCAAGTTCACCAAGTTATTGTTCATCACTATCACTATCACTATCATTTCTCATAGTATGTTTATGACTAGATTTTCTTATTTTCAGAGAAGATTTGAATGTAAACTCAATAGTTGTTAAGACACTGTTGTCATAGTTGTTCATCTCAAATGGAATAAGTCTACCAATCAAACTCTCAAGGGTAACATTATTATTTTCTACTGCTCTCATTTCTTGAATTGCAGATACTCTAATAGCATAAACAGGTAGTAAGGTTCTCACAATTTTACTTACAATTGTTTCTTCCTCAAGTACTCCTCCTACTCCACGGATAGCATTAACAACTTATTTGATTTTTCTACTATACTAAGTGATGTTCTCTCCTTCTTTCATTCTTCGGTCATCAAACTTTCCTCTTAGGCTTTCAGCTTTAGCTCTCAGCACATTGGTGTCTCCTCCATGTACTAGCTTGAGTTTGTCACAAATTATTTTGTAGTGGTGCATGATTTGACACCTTCAAATTCAGCATCAGATAGTGAAGAAGAAAGTTCTATCATCCTAGAATTGTGTTCATATTTCTCTTTCAATTGATCAACGGTTAGAGGTCCAATAGGTGCAACATATTCAACATCCAAGTATTGTGTGACATCATTTCCAATACTTGATAGGTGAAGTCTTATCATGATTTTCCATGATGCAAAGTTGTCTTTGTTCAACTTAGGCACATACCTTTTACTCATCTTGTGATCTTTAGCTTAAGTATTTAAAATCTCTTCCAAGCACCAAATCTTTGATACCAATTGTTAGAATAAATGAGAGGGGGGCGGGGGGGGGTGAATCAGTGGCCTTAAAAATAATTCCAAAAACTCAACCAAACATTTACATATCAAATATAATGTCCTCTATTTATCTTTCATTCCTTCAATATGTATGCCTTAAATAACTTTAACAAATATATATTGCTTGGTAAGATATACTGTTTTATCTTTTCTAGCCTTTATCAAGTAGTAACAATTAAACTTAGTGTTTACCGACCAATCCAGTTTTAGTAATGTGTAAAGTAAAATATCAATGCAATGAAAGAAATACACATTTGACACATGAATTTTTAATGTGGAAACCCTATTAAGGGAAAACCCACTTGGGACCGGTAACCCAAAATTTTCACTCTTCTGAAGTAATCTCAGTGAAAAACCAACCCTGTTAAAGGTTACAAACACACTGTTAAGTGCGACCTTGTTAGAGGATTCAAAACTAATAGTTTATCTTTTGACCTGGCATTCACTATGCTGTCAACAAGAAAACCTTTTGATACTCTTGAGTATCTTAATATAATAAGGATGGTTAAATCCCACTTGGTTAAGAGATTTATGAATCAATGGTTAAACTGAAACAATAAATGATCTATTCAATAATACAACTTTAACTTGCAGATTTTCAGATCTATTGTTAGTCCAATAATACCTCTCTAATCATTGTTCACTTCAGTTATTTTTCTCCCTTCTTTCTTCTTTCTTCTCGGTGAATGCTCTGTCCTCTGTTGCTCGGTGTCTGTAGAATTCCTTGGCTCTGTTCTTCAGCCTATATGATCAGATCTGTGTGAAGACTTCTATCTTCACCAAAATTATATTCAACATTCCTCTTTTCATAATGAATTCCTAGTCTCTCTTTATAGACATGATTTAGTCATTCACTCTCCTTGTTTTCCTCGTAGATCACTTCTTGATCCGTAAAACTCAACATTCTTTGCATTAATCTGTAAAGCTCTCCTTCAGTTGTATTCCACAAATCTCTCCATGATAGCTATGAATAAAATGTGCTCTTTGCTTTATTTTAACTGATCGATAAAAATAAAGAAATCAGTCAGTCAAACTAAATATAGCTCCTACCAGCTAAGTGTTTTTGTCATTCTTTATATTTAGTTCAGATCAGTGATCTACTTCAGTTAGCTTGGTCACTGACTTTAGTTACGCTCAGTAACAACTGTTGAAGACAATTATTCAATTGTATATTTTCATTGTTGTTATACAAACGTAATGATTTTCTGTATTAACTGAGCTCTGTCGGTTAATGAAGGAAGTTTTGTATTAACTGAGTTCACTTGGGAAATACAGTAAGTTTGGTTTCAACCGATTATCGATCGGGCATCGAAGGATTATAGTGTCAACCGAGTTATGCATTTAGTGTCAACTGACTAACAACAGTTTACACTTTGTAGCAACAGGATGGAAGGAGCGGCAGCGGGAGCTGGAGAGAAAGGGTGGGCAAGAGGGAATTTGAATTCTTATGATGGTGGGAATCGTGATACTGGAGGAAACCTGGCATCGGCTATAGTAGGCGATCAACAGACTGTGGGAGGATCAATAGAGGAGGGCTCCACAAAAGATTTAGATGATCTCAAGGATCCTCCTTTCTGAGATGGTGGGCCAAGAGAAAGCTCATCTAAAGGCGCCTTGACTGATCAAAATGATCATGCCTCAAACAAGAATCTTCTCAAAGGTAGTTGGTCATCATTATTCAGGATCAAACCATCAGGAAAATCTTCTTTTCCTAAAATCAACAATATCTCGGACACCAGCAAGGGCTTTTTCGACATAACAATCCCCGATCCCCTTGTGGATCATACTATTTCCACAATGGCTCTTACTCTGATTGGTAAGTTCACAAGGACAAGACCTAATATTGAGCTTGTTAGGGAGTTCACCTATCGTAAATGGAAACTCAAGGGACAAGTGGATATAGCAGCAATGCCAAAGGTTTTTTTTCTTTCGTATTCTCAAATATGGAAGACTTATCAAAAGTGCTATGTGGAGGACCTTGGGTGTTTGGAATATCATCGTTGGCTCTTCAAAAATGGGTTAAGAATCTGGATCTAAATGCGGAGATATTTGATACTGCCCCTGTTTGGGTGAGATTACCCTACCTCCCAATGGAATACTGGCATGAGGATATTTTTTTTGGTCTCGCGAGTGCGTTTGGGGAGTTTCTATCGATTGACCCGATGACTGCCGCCAGATCTAGATTAGTCTATGCCAGAATTTGTGTGAACATACATCATAAGATGGATCTTCTGGAGGTCATCACTATCAAATCCAAATTGGTTAAGTACATCCAATCTGTTGAATATGAATCACTTCCCTTTGCCTATTTTTCTTGCAAAAAAGTTGGTCATTGGGCTAAACACTGCCCGCTTAAAAAATCTAAATAAAAAGAACATAAAAGGGAACCTAAAAAAGTATGGAAACAAAAAAACAATACTTCTGCTAGTTCTCTAGATAATTCTCATCATGCTCATCAGGAGAACAGAACATAGAAGGTGAATAGTGATGAGTCTGAGGTTAAAAAACTTCCAGAAAACCAAACTAATCTGGATCAACCTAGTAATGAATCAAAGGCAATTTTGCAACCTAAAAACCAAATCACTTTGAATAAATAGCCTGGCTTTGATCAAGTTGTCATTATTGATTCTTGTCAAGAGCAGGGTCAACCTAAGTTGAATGGATTATAAGATTCTAATAATGTAACCATTTTGATTGGCTCAGAAGATTTACCCCCTTCTACTGTTGGTCCTCCCATTCCTAATGAAGGAATTATTGGGGAACCTGATCTCAACAGAAATTCTTCAGAAGATAGTGAGGATGATTCATTATCCCCTATTGCAGATCTATGGAGAGAAGAAAACCTGGAGACACTCTTGAGTTCAGAGACAAAAGTGGTCATCCAAGAAGCTCCTTGGTCACAGGTAAAGAATAATAAAAGTTCCAACAAATTTTCAGGTAAAAAAGGAGACCACAACAACAGTAATTCATGTGAATCAACTAAAAAACAAGAAAATCATAGTCAAGGGGGAGTTCAAACTAGAAGACAAATTAAGGCTGATGTTGGCACTCCTAAGAGTAAGAAAGGAAGGAAAACACAAAAGAAGAAAAGAGAGGAGGAAGTAAAAAAGAATATAGCGGATGGAAAAAAACGCACCATCCCTAAAATATGTTCTCCAAGTCTTTAATATGAAAGTCATCTCTTGGACTATAAGAGGGCTTAATAGCCTCTATAAACAGGATGTTCTTAGGAATATGGTTAGAGATAGAAAACCTAATATTCTTCTCATTCAAGAAACTAAAATGACTAAAGAGAAACTGGAAAGAATGCATGTATCTAAAGATTATGGGAGCATAGGTGGTGATTCTGATGGAGCTTCAGGAGGTATTGGGATTTTCTAGAATAATAAAAATGTTGTGTGCAATTTAATTCATAGTGTAAAAAAAAAATTAGTGGTCAAGATCACTTACCTCAAGGACAACTTTAGCTGGAATTTGATCAATGTTTATGCCCCTGACACTAGAGGTGGTAGACAAAATTATATGCAAAGACTGAAATATATTCGTAATCTCTTTCAAGAAATTAGTTGGATGATTATGGGAGACTTTAACACCCCTCTCAAGAATGAGGAAAAAAAGGGAGGGATTATCTCCCAAATGGACAACAGATCTGACCTGATGGAATTTATCAATGAGGAAGCTCTGTTAGATATTGATCTGGAGGGCATTGACTATACCTGGTCTAATAGATGAACTAGGAAGGAATTAATTCAGGTGAAACTAGATAGATCCCTCTTAACCAATGATTGGATGGCTAGGTACTTATGTACTCTTTCTACCAAACTTTGTATTGGATCTGACCACTATCCTATATCCCTAAATATTAATCAGATCCAAAGAAGAAAGAACTTTCCCTTCAGATTTGAAAGAATGTGGCTAGCTCACCCTAACTTAGAAAATAAGATTGAGGAATGGTGGAATTACACTGTTGAAGGAGGAGCAATGTATAGAATGGCTAAGAAACTGAACACTATTAAAAGCAATCTGAAAATATGGAACAAGGAAGTGTTTGGGGATATTTTCCATCAAAAAGGTAAGTTTGCAGAATGATATTTAGGAAATTCAAAATAGTATCCAGAATGAGGGTCTTTCAGAGGAAACTAAAATCAAGGAAAACATTATGATTGTTGATTATCATAATATTATCTCCAAGGAGGAGTCTTTCTGGAGACAGAGATCTAGAGCTCTTTGGCTCAAGGAAGGGGAAAAAAATACAAGATTTTTCCATATGAAAGATTTGAAACACAAAGCTATTAATAAGATAACTAATCTCCAATCAAAAGGTAAAACTATTTTGAAGGAGGAAGATATCAGATCTGAAATGTTAAGATACTTCTCTGAGTTTCTTTCTAAGGATAATAATTTGAATAGACCTAATCAGGATGAAAGTTTTAATGCCATCCCTAAATTGGTCGATGAACCTTCTAACAAAATGCTCCAAGCTATTCCTTCAAATAAGGAAATCAGAAATGATGTCTTCTCTTTTGAAGGAGAAAAATCTCCTGGCCCTGATGGCTTCCCTATGTTGTTCTTCCAGCAGTTCTGGGATATTATAAGTCAAGATGTTCAGGCTGTTGTCAAAGAATTCTTTAGCTCTAAATGTCTTCTCAGGGAATTAAATGCAACCTTCCTGGTTCTGATTCCTAAAAAACCAGGAGCCAACATAGTGGAAGAATTTAGACCTATCAGCATGTGCAATTCTCTATACAAGATTATGTCTAAAGTTATTACCTCCAGAATGCTACAGTTGCTCCTGAATATTATATCCCCTCAGCAAAATGGCTTTGTTCCTAGGAGAAAAATCCTCAATTCTACCATTGTGGCTCATGAGATTATCCATTCTTTGGAAAAGGTAAAAAAATAGGGCTTCATGATGAAACTGGACCTATTTAAGGCTTACGACAGAGTCGACTGGCAATTTCTGTAGATGGTGTTGTCTTCTTTTGGCTTTAACAAGGAGGTCATCAAAATTATTATGCAACTTGTTACTATGGTTTCTTCCTTTGTCATTGTTAATGGTGGTTCTTCTACTTTTTTTAAACCTACTAGAGGGTTAAGACAAGGAGATCCTATCTCTCTTATCCTCTTTGCTATTCTTGCTGAGTGCCTTGGGAGGTATATCCATAAGATAGTGAAAAACGGGAAATAAATGGTATTCAACCATCCTCAACTAGACTCATTTTCTCTCATTAGCAATTTGTGGATGATACTCTTATCATGGGAGAGTCGACAATTAAAGAAGCCAAAAATCTGAAGAAAGGTCTATCTATCTATACTGAGGCCAGTGGTTAGCTTGTCAATTGGACTAATAGTTCCATCTTCTTCATTAATACTCCTAAAAAATACAAAAGAAAATGTCTACTATTCTTGGTTTTACCATTGGAAAACTCCCTTCATCTTACTTGGGATTGCCCCTTTGCTCCAATCCTTCGGAAAGCTTCTAGCACACTCTAATAGACAGATATAACAATAAATTTTCTGGTTGGAAAGGGGCGCTTCTTAGCAATGCTGAAAAAATCCAATTACTAAAATATACCCTCCAGAACCTCCTTGTTTATGCAATGAGTTTATTTAAAATTCCCCATAAAATTGCTAATGATATTGAAAATATTCAGAAAAGATTCCTCTGGTCTGGGGTTGAGGAAAAGAAAAGAATGAGCCTTGTATCTTGGGAAAAATTTTGTAAGCCTAAAAAGATGGGAGGTCTTGGGCTACAAACTATTAAAAAAATTAATAAATCCCTCATGGCTAAACAACTGTGGAGGATTTATGGAGATAAAAAAGAGTGGAATTCTATCATTAAAAGTAAGTATCTCTTTCTTAATAATTCTTTGGGGGACTTTATAGGGGAAGAAAACAGTACTAATGGTTCCTTCATCTGGAATAGTATAAAATCTACCAAAGACCTGATTGTGAAAGGTAAAAGATGGAAGCTAGGAGATGGTTGTAGAATTGATTTTTGGGATGACGAATGGATCCACTCCGTGCCTCTGTCAACTAATCAAAACTGGAAGAAAATTATTGAAAGAAGCAAAGATTCTATTGGCACAAAAGTAATTGATTACTGGTAGGACAACAACTGGAAGAATCTAGGAGAAATTGATGTTAGTCTCATTTCCCTCCAGCATGAGCTTCAGACCTGGTACATAAAAGATAACATTCAGGATTCGGTTGTGTGGAATCCTACTTCTGATGGCAAGTATACTGCCTCTGTTGTTAATATTCTTTCTGATGGAGAGGAAAGGCCTCCTTGCTCTTTTGTGTGGTATAAAAATCTCATACCTAAAATCAACTTCTTCTATTGGCTCTTAATTCAAAATAAACCACTGACTCTTGATAACCTCTCTAGGAGGGGTATAAACATTGTCAATAGATGTAGTCTTTGCTTTTAAAACACTAAATCCTGTGATCATATCATGCTCCACTGTCCTTTCACTCGTAAATTTTGGGATATCATCTTTAGAAAATGGCATATATGCTGGTGTTTTCCTTTTGTTTGGCAGGATTTTGTTGCTCAATGGAGTTACCCACCTCAAAAATTTATTGATAAAGACCTTTGGTTCCTTATCCCTCCTCATGTGTGCTGGAGAATCTCAAAAGAGCGCAACAACAAAATTTTTAGAGAAAAGCAGGCGTGTCCTGAAGTGGTAGGCAATCAAATTTGTAGGGCGCTGGAAGAAAACTTCTCTTCCTTTAAACCTAAGGCTAAATTAGGTAAGAGGGAAAGTGACAATAATGATAGTCATATCAATCAGAGATCTCTAGCAATTTAGACTTCGCCCCTGAAGGTTGGGTTAAAGCTAACTTTGATGGGGTCGTGAAGGGCAACTCGGGAACTGCTGGAGGAGGTGGCATAATAAGAGATCAGAATGGTAATTGTGTTAGTGTGATTACCTCTCCTTTGGGCATTTAATCTAACCATAGGGCTGAAGCTATGGCTTCTCTCAACATTATTTTGTTGGCAGAGGAACTGGGCTGTGAGAAAGTCTGGCTGGAGGGAGACTCCTTAAATATTATTAATAACATTAGAGGAAAGAGTAAGGCATCATGGACTATAGAACATATAATTGCAAAGATAATTAATGTGGCTTCGAATTTTACCTCATTTTATGTTTCTCATATTTTTCAAGAAATGAATCAAGTGGCTGATTGTCTAGCCAACATTGGAGTAAAGAATGATGTCACATGCAAGTGGCATGGGAACGCAAAAATTATTAATGAGGTGGAATTATTACTCAATTATGATAGGCTTAATCATAAGGTAGGTGAGTTCATTCACATTAATCATTCTAATTAATGATGATCTGATTAGGGGTGTTGGAACTCCAAAATCAAGATGCATTTTGGAGTGACCATACTAAAATTTTCCCTATATGAATTGTTGTCCTAAAAATCTTTTGGAAAGCGCCTACTTTGAGTGCAAGTAAGATGTGACATGATGATTTTCATAAGATACTGATTGGGGAATATGTGAAAAACCTATCATGGGGTAGATGAAATGAGTCACAACTTTCAGAATTCAAATTTGATATGTTTTGGAGAGAGTTGTTTAAAGGTGTTCACTTAAATCCGCATTCTGCATATTCCCTGATTATAGAAAATGGCCTACTTTGCATGCTTGCATCTTTGGCCAAATAAGGTTTCATGATATAAGGATGGGTCTGAGGTGTTTTAGGCATGAGAGAGAAGCTCTGTTTCCATTTACAGATTCCTAGGAGTACATATGATAAGTTTTTCCAAGTCATTTAGTTGGCAATTTATGTTGCTTCTCAGAATGTGAAATGCAGATTTGCAGAATAACCTACTTTGAGGTCTTACAAGTTTGCACCTAGTTGAATGGAATGGACAATTGAATGCTCCCCTATATTGTAGGCATGGAAATGTGCTACCATGAATATTTTCAAGCCATGATGAATCCGTTTTCCCAGTTTGCCAATCCGATTTTGTTTGCAGTTTCTAACAATTTAATGCAGATCAGTTGCACAGTTTAGTCGGAGGCCCTGTTCGTGATGTTATCTCTTGAACACTGTGATTGGTCATATCAAGAAAATGATACCTCTGTATTGTAGACCAAATTTACTTCAAGTTTTCAAGGTCTCAGGTCCTCAAGGTTTTGTATGCACTCTTTTCTAGTCTCTTTTCATTTGCAGAAATCATTATTCCTCATGTTTTTTGTTTTTTGTATTTCCAAGTGGCTATCTTTGAGGGGCTCCCAAATGTAACTGGTTAATCATCATGAGTTGTCCTTCTGGATTCATGTTCTCCATATAACATACGTTCAATACCCAGAAGCTCGGGTCTTCAAAGGGTTTCTTGACTTGTTTTCAAAATAGAAACCACAAGCATTTCACTGTTATTTGACAGGGTAATTTGCAGAATTATTTTAAAAGGGCAACTTGGATGATTAAAATATTTGGACTTGTTTGGTTTCGTCAGATTTCCACTTTGCAATGTGAAAGAATGTTGACCATGGAACACGTGTGCCCAGTGCCACAGTCTGGTTACTTGATTTTGTCAATTTTTAAGGCCAGTCCCAGAGGCCAGTTGCTGTTATGTGATCATTTTGCAGGGGTATAAAATTTGAATGATTTTGATTGCCAATTCGATGCTATATGGTCTGGTTCCACTAAAAGCTATGTTATGGGTGACTACAAAATAGTTTTTGGGATATTCAAGTATTAACTATTTTTCTCCAATGATTCGATATATTGCCTCAGGTGCCAAAGAATTGATAACCCTTGGGTATTGGGTTTTGAAATGTGCATTGTGTCAAGCCCAAAACTAGGGCAAAACACACATAATTTTTTTAAAAAACACATAAGTACGCACATCTAACAATGGTTGAGTTGGAAGGATAATAGAAAGGTAGAGTTAACCTTCGAATTACAAGGTATATAAGCAGACTGAATAAGGGTCAAGCCACAAATAGATGCAAAATTGGGCATCAACTTGTTCCACGGGTTATGTGAATACTTAACTCAGGTTTAGCTAACTCTGATTCCAAGTTTAGAATCAAGATGGAAGTTAGTGGTTATGAACATATGTTGATCTAGGTTTCCCTAATGCTTACTTAAATTTTAACCTAGATTACAAATTAAGCCGCTCAACTCTAGATCCAGATAACATTAACTACTAGCTCGAACCAATCAGATTAATATTCTACTCCCCATCATACATGAAACATTTAACAATTGACAAGATTAAACTTGAATAATAATTTCACTATATCAAACAACTATTAATAAAAATCCAATAGCTAAAATCAATTCTGATTTCCTAACCTACTAACATCATTAATAAAATTATTCTCCTATGATAAAAATGCATGCATTCCTAATCCATCAATTTCTAACATACAACTTAAATTAACCTTTTTATTAGACATTTGAAATATCCTCTAATTCAAAATTTAAATTAACTTCTAACTAAAATCGAGCATAAACCCTAATTCCCTTGAACACAATAGAACATATTCCCTTTTGTAATAATAAAATTTATATTAACATTACTTATACATTCGAATAAATTGATTAATTTTCCACGTCTCTAATAGGCTAATCACACTATTCAGGCCAAATTTCTTATTAATTTAATACACAATTCCCACAATTTAAAAAAAAAAACCTAAACACTAATGCTAAGAATCCATGCAAAGTGATTAATTATTATATTAATAAATGGATCCAAGCCAAATTAAATTAGATCATGCTATTAAGTCTATTCATCTATCATAACACTAA
>MU228196.1:282105-300105 GCA_018584345.1 Thuja plicata | reverse complement strand
TTAATAAATGGATCCAAGCCAAATTAAATTAGATCATGCTATTAAGTCTATTCATCTATCATAACACTAAAATTATTAATCCAATAATTAATGTTACATCATTGAATCAAAGTATATACATAAACTACTACCCATTAAAATAAATTAGAATTAACCTAAATAACTAACATAAGCTTATCAACTAATTACCAATTAATCCAATCTATCTAGCAAATAAATTCTAACCCTAACTAATCTTCTAACTAAAGCTACAATATTAAATTCATCTATATATGCATCACATGCTACTCAAAATTTCAGAATTAAAAAAAAATAGTAAAGAATATCCTAGATTAAACTATCAACAATCTACCCATAATACTAATCTATCTAGCAATTTAATCTCACTTTCCATTAACTACTAACTAATAATCTACCCTTTTGCATGACAAGACAAGTGCATGGGTTTCGAAATCTGCAAATGGGGAGAGTGCAGAATGACAAGACATGCACTAGGGCCCACCATACTACCTACTTACCTCCCTCTCCAAGGATTTTGCATGGTAACACATAACCTCCAAAAAGGGTGCGCAGTTTACAAGGAGGAAATGGAGGGTAAAATCTGCAGTGGCCCACCAACCCAAGTACTCCATCCTCTAAGGCAATTTCGAAAGTAATGAAGGGACTTGAATATCCAAAGTACATGTCAGAATGTTTAGGGAAGTGGACAGCAAGGGAAAGGGTGGTGCATCCCAAGTAGTGCAGCCCCTTTTTGACTTAGCACAACAATATTTAAGCAAAAAGGTAAGAGATAGAGGTGGGGCCCATGGAAGGGGGTAAGAGCAAGGTGAGTTTAGTTTAGTAATTAGGGATTAAATTGCATCTTTAAATTACTGAGATTAGATTTCAAATTTAATTAGAGGGAAGCACATTTGACAAATGAATATTCTCTGTGGTAAGGAGAATATTTCCTTTCCCATACAAATTCCAGAGAGCATTTTGCTCAAAATCTAGAAAGTGCTATGGGCCTTTTGTTAGCTCTTTCATTTTGATTTGCTTGGTTCATTTTTTTTGTAGAAGATCATAGTGCACATTAGGATAGATTTGAAAAGGCAATATACTAAGAAGGTTAATAACATTAGTTGATTTTAATATTATCATACTAACTAATCTGATTTGTTTTGATAGCAAGGATATTTCTTTCTTCACAAGAGATGCAAATGAAATGGAGATTCTTTTTATTTGAAGAGAGTTGAATCTATGGAGGTTTCAAGATGCAAAATTCCTTAAGATTGTAGAGAATGAAACTACACTATTGTTCTTATCTTTTAATATCAGGTGTCCTTCTATTCATGGATGATTTATCTCTTTTCTTTTAGGAATCAAAATGAAATAATCATGAACTAAAGATTCTATCTTTTACATCATGGTAATCTTACAATCTACATTTCAACATCTTCAAGATGATAAAATTTACACAATACTTGGATGGTACACAACATGTTTTCCTTTAATAAATCATTACATAAAGAAGGAGATTTCTCCACATCTAGCTTAAAATTTTCAAACATGAACCTTACAACAATCAACAAAAATAGATTTTAATACAATGAGTGATTAGTCAACATTGAAGTTGTTTGCACACAACTACCGCAAATAGGGATTTCTTTCAAGCTTCATTCACCATTTTTATGACTTCAAAAACTTGCAAATTTCATGAGGGATACCATGGGAAGCTCACCTCCCAACCAAGGCCTCAAGGAGGCCACCCCCGAGCTTGGAGAACCAAGGCTAAACAAGGTTTCACATCCAAATTTTTATAACATTTTATATGCACAAAAACAACAATAAACTCCCAATCAAGGTCTCACAAATGAGTTTTACAAACCCATTGAAGTAGGGTGAAGGTGGGATTTCACAAGGAGGAGAATGCCATTTCAATTTTCAAATTTATCAACAAGAGTGTTTCTTCATACCTCTCTAAGGCTACATTGACATTTCTTTCCATATACACATTGGCCATTTCTATGCCAAAATATAATATTTTCAATCATGGCTTCATGGAGCCCATACTCCATGAAATTATCCCTCTTCTCCAAGAGAAGAGAGTCTCACTACAATGGACATCCCAACTAACCCCTTCACCCAAAGCCACTTCTTCCCTTCCCAAAGGGTGAGTAATGCCTTAACTCCCATGAACAACACTCCCAATCCAAAGAAACAAAAGTTGATACAGAATTTTAAATAAATTCCCTACCCAACACATGACAACAAAATTTACATACTACAACACTATACAAGATTACATATTCATAAAACAATACATCCAAATTTTCTTGCAACAAATCAAGCACTCCATGGCAAGAGAAACCAACCTTCCAAATGTGTTATGGTAAAATGAAACTTGAGAAGAGCCCAAATCCTTATCTTTTCTCCTTCCAAAACCTTAATTGTCTCTAAAATTAGAGAGTGGGTGAACACCCACTAAGTCTCTCAAAACCCTCTAAAAAGACCCCCAAAAGTGTACTCAAGAATTAACAATAATGAGATATATGACAACTAGCATTTCTGTCTCCCTTCTTAATTGTGAGTTAGCAAGGAGTGTGGGACAAGTTAGATGCAAGAGACCATCTCTATTTTTGCCACTTTTGAAAAGTAGGCATTTTGAAGAGTCATAATGGTGACCTAGGTTTCTCCCATAGGTAAAAATTATCCCTAACCCAAGGTACCCCCCTTAGGGTTAACTAATTTTGGTCAAAAATACACTCTATGGTCACTTTTAATCCCTCCAAAGCACCCCTAAGGTTCAAATTCGAGTTCCAACATGATGTGATCCCTACAAGGCATCTATATTCAAGTGATTAATATAATATCATAAAGGTTAAGTGATGCTTGCCCAAGCCCTAATTGACATGTCACTATCCACATAGACAACACAAGTGTCGAGTGACACCAACAAAAATACACATCACATTCACAATGACATGTCCAAACAACAACATAAATTTTAAACTATTAACACACATACAGATTACATTTACAACAAGGGTCACATTACAACGAGGTTTCAACCCCTTATTGGATTAAACCTTGGCTTAATCAATTCACATGTGTTTAGCCCTGATTCTCCAAAAAATTCTATGGTTCCCATTCCTGAACACTAAACTTCGAGCATCAATAGTCCAAGATGATAAAATTACATGCAATATATATTTTCAATTTATAATTTGCAACATTAATCTATAAGCAGAATTAAGCCCCTAATTGAAAATTTTATACATAAATGTTTAAAACATAAGAATTCCTTAATCACCATGACATAACATCCATAAAATAGTCAAGTCTAATCATGATTCGGTCTTCTCATCAATTCACTCATCTAAACATATAAATCAACCACCTGTTCTAGGTCTAATCCATATCAAAATATAATCATCATCATAACATAATATCATGAATCTCTGTCAAGATAACAAAAAGTGTATCAATGTATCAAAACATAAAGTGTCAATGTGTGATCGAGCAGTAAAGCTATGATGGGTCAAGGCGAGGCCTCACTTCCACCCCACTAGGCATGAACTTCCTCCTGGAGTTCATCAAAAAGATATTGGTACTGAGATCTCATCTGCGCTGCATCCTCCCATGAAGCCGTGACCTCATCATAATAGTCCCAACTAGACCCTAACCTGGTCTAGCTCTCGGCCTCGAAGTGCAAGGGTCCATTGGGCTATAATACAAATGGGCTCCAATGCTAGCTATCTGTCTGACTCCACCTACAAGGCATCCCAATCTATAATGTGAGACTCATCATAAATATATTTCCATAGCACAGATACATGAAACACATCGTGGATGCATGAAAATATGGGTGGCAAGGCTAGACGGTAGGCAACTAGTCCTATCCTCTCCAATATCTCAAATTCCAAAATATATTGGACTCTTATGCAGGCACACTCTTAAGAAGACCCTATCTCCAACCATATACTCACGATCAACCCTCTTCACATCTGCATACTTCCTCTGTCGATCCTGAGCCTCCCTAAGGAATTTTCTAATCAAGACAACCTGTTGCTCCATATCCTTGACCAACTGAGGTCCAATAGATACTCTATCCTTGATCCTGTCCCAACTCAACGGTGTCCAACTTAGAGCCCTTTCCAAAATAGATTGGACTCTTATGTAGGCGCACTCTTAAGAAGACCCTATCTCCAACCATATACTCACGATCAACCCTCTTCACATATGCATACTTCTTCTGTCGATCCTGAGCCTCCCTAAGGCATTGTCTAATCAAGACAACCTGTTGCTCCATATCCTTGACCAACTGAGGTCCAATAGATACTCTATCCTTGATCCTGTCCCAACTCAGCGGTGTCCTGCATGGTCTACCATACAAGGCCTGGTATGGTGGCATACCTATAGAAGAATGATGCCCATTATTATAGGCAAACTCGACTAGATGTAGGTATTCCTCCCACTTGACCTGATGGTCCATCACATACATGCGCAGCATGTCCTCCAATACCTGGTTAACCCTCTCGGTCTGGCCATCTATCTGAGGGTGATATGTTGTACTAAAATTGAGCCTAGTGCCCAATGATGCCTGTGAATCTCTCCAAAAGGCTGATGTGAACAAGGAGTCTCTATCAGAGATGATCTTACAGGGAATTCCATGAATTCTAACAATATCCCGCAAAAATACCTGAGCTGTGTCTCGTGTTGTGAATGTCGTATGCACAGGTGAAAAGTGGGAAACCTTGGTCAATGTGTCAACCGTCACCAAGATAGCATCATGGTGGTGAGAAGACATAGGGAGACCAACAATGAATTCCATAGATATAGTATCCCACTTCCACTTGACAATCTCATGTGGCTACAGGGGTCCACCTGGATGACTATGCTCTACCTTCACTCTCTGGCACTCTAGACATCTAGAAACTATGCTGGCAATCTGCAATCTCATACACGGCCAATGGTACAACTGTCTCATATCGGCATGTAATTTATTAACTCTTGGATGAGCTGCATAAGGTGCTCTGTGAGCCTAAAGTACAATAAACTCTCGCAAGTCACTCATAGAAGGTACATAGATGCATCCCCTATGACGAAGAAGTTCATCAGACTCCAAGGAATAATCTGCATATTTCCCCTCCAGGGGTCTCTGAGAATGGATAAACTGACAAACATCCACATATAATCCATCCCCAAGAAAATGATGCAAAATGCGGTCCCTCAAATCTGTACTAGAAGTCATAGATGAGAGCTCATGTCACCTCCTACTCAAGGCATCTACAACTACATTCTCCTTCCCCTTGATGTAATGAACATCAAAATCATACTCACACAAAAACTCCATCCATCTCCTCTGCCTAATATTAAGATTGGGCTGTGTAAAGATATACTGTAGGCTCTGGTGATCTGGATGAAGCTCAAATCAGTGACCTAGAAGGAAATTTCACCATCTCACTAAAGCATGAACCACCGCTGTGAGTTCTAGGTCATGAGTAGGATAATTAAGTTCATGAGTCTTTAGCTTCCTAGACTCAAAAGTTATAGGAAGGCCCTCCTACATAAGGACTGCTCCTAAACCATCTAATGAAGCATCAGTACATATAACAAAATTTGCTGAAGGATCTAGCACTGCTAAAATTGGTGCACTAGTGAGGGCTCTCTTGAGCTCCTCAAAAGCTCTCTCACACTTCTCTATCCATTCATACCTCTTCCCCTTTCTCTTAAGGGAGGTGATGGGATGAGCCACTCTAGAAAATTCTTCCATGAAGCATCTGTAATATCCTGCTAAGCCCATAAAATTCCTGACCTCAGTGACACTAGTGGGTGTTGGCCAATCCATAATAGCTCTAATCTTTGATGGGTCTACAAAGATCGCATCACCGAATATAACATGACCAAGGTAATGCACCTTGGGTCTAAAGAAGGCACACTTTGAAAAGCTGCCATATAACTGATTCTCTCTCAAACATTGTAGAACCTGTCTCAAATTATCCTCATGCTCCTCATTGCGAGAATATATCAGAATATCATCAAGGAATATTATCACAAATTTATCCAAAAATGTACGAAATACTTTATTCATGACGCTCATGAACATAGTTGGAGCATTCATGAGGCCAAATGACACTACTGTGAACTCATAGTGACCATACCTCATGCAAAAAGTAGTCTTGTGGACATCACTTTCCACAATCTGCAACTGATGGTACCCTGACTTCATATCTATCTTCGAGAACACTCGGGCACCCTACAACTGATCAAATAGATCATCAATCTTGGGAAGTGGGTATCGGTTCTTAATTGTTACTTTATTCAGCTGTCGATAATCAATGCAAAATCAAAGTGACCCATCCTTCTTCACAAAAATCATAGGTGCACCCCAAGGTGATACACTAGGTCAAACATGCCCTTTCTCCAAGATCTCTTCTAACTGAATCTTGAGCTCATCAAGCTCATGTGTGGTCATCCTATAGGGTGCTCTAGATACCAGCTTGGCTCCTGGTACAAGATCTATGTGAAAATCAACTGTCCTAGGTGGGGGCATACTAGGTAGCTCGATAGGAAATACATCTGCAAACTCCTAAAGAATAGGATAATCCTCAAGTGAAGGATCCCCTCTTGAATCCTCCTCTCTATCACTAATGGTGATGGCAAATAACTAAAAACCCTTTTGCACGCACCGCCTAAGCTGCATAGCGGAAATAATGTGAAGGGATACGAGTCTTTGTACCCCAAATATCACCATAGAAGTGTCGTGATCATCAACACACTTGACCCTCTTCTGACGATAATCCACCTTGGCGTTGTGGGCACATAGCCAATCCATGCCAAGGACTACATCATAAGAACCTAGAGGGGTAATACAGAGATCATTCATCGTGATAAGGTCTCCAATCTGAATCTAACAACTGTGAACTAAGGAACTAACAAAGACTCTAGCCCCAAAAGCTAACTCAACCTCCCGACTGACATCCTGTCTAACTGCCACCAGCCCGCAATGCTCCACTACATAGGGAGATATAAAGGAGTTTGTAGCTCCTAAATCAAACAAGATAGAAACACTGGTACCCTAAATCATACCTGCGGCCTCAATGACTGTGGCCTGATGCTCAGCCTGGTGGTTATCAACCGCTGCAAAAACTCTATGGGATCTACCCATATCTCCAACTGTAGGCTCTAAGGTAGGCCCTCTCTAACCACTGGCTGACTGTCCCTATGGGAACTCTCTTGCTAAATGACCCATACCACCACAAGTGTAACATGGCCCATAGGTCTGAATCTGCACTCCCTGTGTCCTAGGCTATTGTGACCCTCCGGTCCTGCTAGAACCATTGTATCTGCCCCTAGAGGACTGCTGAGTCCTAGCTGACTATGTCTGAGGGGTATGTGTCATATGATCCTATCTAGGGCCCTGAGACTGCCACTACTTGGGCTTAGAGCCCTGATAACCCTGTGAATGCCTCTATCTGGAATCCTGCTGGGATCTCTACTGCTGAGACTGTTGACCCTTAAAAGATCCTGCTGAGTGATTCTGTTTCCCTTTGCAAGGGGGTCTCTGCTGTCCTGACTACTAAGAAGAGGGGTTTTAGTGCTGGGACCGATCCCAAGACTCCTATCTAGTACAGATATCCTTGTCTTCAAGTGTCATCTCAATTTCCCCTCTTAACGTGGTAGGGAAAGCTAGGCATACTATGCTCTGAAGAGACTTATTAAGTCAATTAATGAAACGGTGAATATGCAGTTTCTCATCCTTCATGTAATCAACATATTGAAGGAGCTCAAGAAACTGACTCTCATACTGGTTCACGGTGAGGCCTCTCTACTGGAGATCATGGAACTCCTCTATCTTTCTCTGTCTGAAATGCTCAGAGAGATATCTCTCACGAAAACAGGCCTCAAAAGTCTCCCAAGTGAGTGTGTCAATACTCACTCCACCAATGGACACCTCCTGCTCCCACAAATTGGAAGCCTTCTCCCATAGGAGATGGACTGCTAGTCATGCCTTTAGATTACTCCCATAAGGGCACAATCTAAAACATCATTGTAAACTCTGTAACCAGGCCTCTACTACTGACCCATCAGTGGATCCCAAAAATAAGGGTGGATGGAGTCGTAATAACTCTCAAATCTCATCTCCAACATCTCTAGGGGGTCTCTCCCTGGCACGTAACTCATGCTCACATGGTATAACAATCTGATGAATTGACTCACCCTCCTGATCATCATGAACCTCAACAGACCTGGGTGGAGGACTCCTACTCCTCTCTCTGCTAACTGCTCTCTCATTCTCTGAAACATGTGCTTCCCTTTCGAGAACCTGCTACTGAACTACAGGTGGTAGTCTCTGTTGAATCACCCCAATCATATTTTGGAGAACATCCATAATATCCTAGTTAGGTTTCGGAGGTGGTGGAGGTGGTGGTGGTGGAGGTGGTGGATCCTCCTATCCTGCCCCCGCACGGGGAGCTCTACAACCCGTGCCTCGTCGGCTATCTCTGGTGACCAAAAGCATCCTACATAATGATTTAATTTTAGAGTGAGTTGAAATGTAATGGGTTAGGTTCCTTGTGTCAAAACACTGGCTTTGATACCAAAATGTCATGCCCAAAACTAGGGCAAAACACACACACAATTTTTTTTTAAAACACATAAGTACGCACATCTAACAATGGTTGAGTTAGAAGGATAATATAAAGGTAGATTTAACCTTCGAATTACAAGGTATATGCGTAGATTGAATCAGGGTCAAGCCACAAATAGATACAAAATTGGGCATCAACTTGTTCCACGGGTTATGTGAATACTCAACTTATGTTTATCTAACTCTGATTCTAAGTTTAGAATCAAGATGAAAGTTAGTGGTTATGAACATATGTTGATCTAGGTTGCCCTAATGCTTACTTAACTGTTAACCTAGATTACAACTTAAGCCGCTCAAGTCTAGATCCAGATAACATTAACTACTAGCTCAACCCAGTCAAATTAATATTCTGCTCCCCATCATACATGAAACATTTAACAATTGACAAGATTAAACTTGAATAATAATTTCACTATATCAAACAACTATTAATAAAAATCCAATAGCTAAAATAAATTCCGATTTCCTAACCTACTAACATCATTATTAAAATTATTTTCCTATGATAAAAACGCATGCATTCCTAATCCATCAATTTCTAACATACAACTTAAATTAACCTTTTTATTAGACATTTGAAATATCCTCTCACTCAAAATTTAAATTAACTTCTAACTGAAATCGAGCATAAACCCTAATTCCCTTGAACACAATAGAACATATTCCCTTTTGTAATAATAAAATTTATATTAACATTACTTATACATTCAAATAAATTGATTAATTTTCCGCTTCTCTAATAGGCTAATCACACTATTCAGGCCAAATTTCTTATTAAGTTAATACACAATTCCCACAATTTAAAAAAAAAACCTAAACACTAATGCTAAGAATCCATGCAAAGTGATTAATTATTATATTAATAAATGGATCCAAGCCAAATTAAATTAGATCATGCTATTAAGTCTATTCATCTATCATAACACTAAAATTATTAATCCAATAATTAATGTTACATCATTGAATCAAAGTATATACATAAACTAATACCCATTAAAACAAATTAGAATTAACCTAAATAACTAACATAAGCTTATCAACTAATTACCAATTAATCCAATCTATCTAGCAAATAAATTCTAACCCTAACTAATCTCATGACTAAAGCTACAATATTAAATTCACCTATATATGCATCACATGCTACTCAAAATTTCAGAATTAAAAAAAATAGTAAAGAATATACTAGATTAAACTATCAACAATCTACCCATAATACTAATCTATCTAGCAATTTAATCTCACTTTCCATTAACTACTAACTAATAATCTACCCTTTTGCATGACAAGACAAGTGCATGGGTTTCAAAATCTGCAAATGGGGTGAGTGCAGGATGACAAGACATGCACTGGGGCCCACCATACTACCTACTTACCTCCCTCTCCAAGGATTTCACATGGTAACACATAACCTCCAAAAAGGGTGTGCAATTTACAAGGAGGAAATGGGGGGTAAAATCTGCAGTGGCCCACCAACCCAAGTACTCCATCCTCCAAGGCAATTTTGAAAGTAATGAAGGTAGTTGACTTTCCAAAGGACATGTCATAATGTTTAGGGAAGTGGACAGCAAGGGAAAGGGTGGTGCATCCCAAGTAGTGCAGCCCCTTTTTGAAACTGATTTAATTTTTTTTGACTTAGCACAACAATATTTAAGCAAAAAGGTAAGAGATAGAGGTGGGGCCCACGGAAGGGGGTAAGAACAAGGTGAGTTTAGTTTAGTAATTAGGGATTAAATTGCATCTTTAAATTAATGAGATTAGATTTTGAATTTAATTAGAGGGAAGCACATTTGGGAAAGGAATATTCTCTGTGGTAAGGAGAATATTTTCTTTCCCATACAAATTTCAGAGAGCATTTTGCACAAAATCTGGAAAGTGCTATGGGCCTTTTCTTATAAGCTCTTTCATTTTGATTTGCTTGGTTCATTTTTTTTTGTAGAAGATCATAGTGCATATTAGGATAGATTTGAAAAGGCAATATACTAAGAAGGTTAATAACATTAGTTGATTTTAATATTATCATACTAACTAATCTGATTTGTTTTGATAGCAAGAATATTTCTTTCTTCACAAGAGATGCAAATGAAATAGAGATTCTTTTTGTTTGAAGAGAGTTGAATCTATGGAGGTTTCAAGATGAAAAATTCCTTAAGATTGTAGGGAATGAAACTACACTATTGTTCTTCTCTTTCAATATTGGGTGTCCTTCTATTCATGGATTATTTATCTCTTTTATTTTAGGAATCAAAATGTAATAATCATGAACTAAAGATTCTATCTTTTACATCATGGTAATCTTACAATCTACATTTCAACATCTTCAAGATGATAAAATTTACACAATACTTGGATGGTACACAACATATTTTCTTTTAATAAATCATTACATAAAGAAGGAGATCTCTCCACATCTAGCTTAAAAGTTTCAAACATGAACCTTACAACAATCAACAAAAATAGATTTCAATACAATGAGTGATTATGCAACATTCAAGTTGTTTGCACACAACTACCCCAAATAGGGATTTATTTCAAGCTTCATTCACCATCTTCATCACTTCAAGAACTTACAAATTTCATGAGGGATACCATGGGAAGCTCACCTCCCAACCAAGGCCTCAAGGAGGCCACCCCCGAGCTTGGAGAACCAAGGTTAAACAAGGTTTCACATCCAAATTTTTACAATATTTTATATGCATAAAACAACAATAAACTCCCAATCAAGGTCTCACAAATGAGTTTTATAAACACATTGAAGTAGGGTGAAGGTGGGCTTTTCCAAGGAGGAGAATGCCATTTCAATTTCCAAATTTATCAACAAGAGTATTTCTCCATGCCTCTCTAAGGTTATATTGACATTTCTTTCCATATACACATTGGCCATTTCTATGCCAAAATATAATATTTTCAATCATGGCTTCATGGAGCCCATACTCCATGAAATTATCCCTCTTCTCCAAGAGAAGAGAGTCTCACCACAATGGACAGCCCAACTAACCCCTTCACCCAAGGCCACTTCTTCCCTTCTCAAAGGGTGAGTAATGCCTTAACTCCCATGAACAACACTCCCAATCCAAAGAAATAAAAGTTGATACAAAATTCTAAATAAATTCCCTACCCAACACATGACAACAAAATTTACATACTACAACACTATACAAGATTACATATTCATAAAATAATACATCCAAATTTTCTTGCAACAAATCAAGCACTCCATGGCAAGAGAAACCAACCTTCCAAATGTGTTATGGTAAAATGAAACTTGAGAAGAGCCCAAATCTTTATCTTTTCTCCTTCCAAAACCCTAATTATCTCTAAAATTAGAGAGTGGGTGAACACCCACTAAGTCTCCCAAAACCCTCTAAAAAGACCCCCAAAAGTGTACTCAAGAACTAGCAATAATGAGATATATGACAACTAGCCTTTTTGTCTCCCCTCTTAATTGTGAGTTAGCAAGGAGTGTGGGACAAGTTAGATGCAAGAGACCATCTCTATTTTCGCCACTTTTGAAAAGTAGGTATTTTAGAGAGTCATAATGGTAACCTAGGTTTCTTCCATAGGTAAAAACTAGCCCTAACCTAAGGTACCCCCTTAGGGTTAACTAATTTTGGTCAAAAATACACTCTAGGGTCACTTTTAATCCCCCCAAAGTACCCCTAAGATTCAAATCCGAGTTCCAACATGATGTGATCCCTGCAAGACATCTATATTCAAGTGATTAATATAATATCATAAAGGTTAAGTGATGTTTTCCCAAGCCCTAATTGACATGTCTCTATCCACATGGACAACACAAGTGTCGAGTGACACCAACAAAAATACACATTACATTCACAATGACATGTCCAAACAACAACATAAATTTTAAACTATTAACACATACAGATTACATTTATAACAAGGGTCACATTACAATGAGGTTTCAACCCCTTATTCGATTAAATCTTGGCTTACTCAATTCACATGTGTTTAGCCCCGATTCTCTAAAAAATTTTATGGTTCCCATTCCTGCACACTAAACTTCGAGCATCAGTAGTCTAAGATGATAAAATTACATGCAATATATATTTTCAATTTATAATTTGCAACATTAATATATAAGCAGAATTAAGCCCCTAATTGAAATTTTCATACATAAATATTTAAAACATAAGAATTCCTTAATCACCATGACATAACATCCAAAAAATAGTCAATTCTAATCATGATTCGGTCTTCTCATCAATTCACTCATCTAAACATATATAATCAAAATCAACCACCTGTTCTAGGTCTAATCCATATCAAAATGTAAAACACACAATATAATCATCATTATAACATAATATCACGAGTCTCTGTTAGGATAACAAAAAGTGTATCAATGTATCAAAACATAGAGTGTCAAAGTGTGATCGAGCAGTAAAGCTATGATCGGTCGGGGTGAGGCCTCACACATTGATGGTTTTCTTTTTGGACTTACTTTTATGTTGTCATTGGCGCCTATAATAGGTGAGATTTTGAAGTGACTAGTGCATGAAACAGAGGATGCCCTGCGCTAAAACCACAAAGAGGAGGAATTCAGAGCCCTAGAAGAGGCATCTTTCATCAAGATATTTGAACATGGCTTTATGACTATTCATGGTATAATTTAGGCAAGAGGGAAAAAGTTGTCAGAGGAAAACATAATTATAGACCCCGAAACTTTATTAGTTTGTTTGAATGATGTGCAGAGACTCAAAAATCTAAAAGGAATCTATTTTCCTGTAGAACATGAGCGGCCCACAATCAAAATTAATGTTGATCATCTTAAGTGTATGAGCGATTCCTTAAGAGTACTATTGTATTATAAAAGATCACACATAACATTCGTGGAAAAATGTCATAAGCCATTTGAACAACTCAGATGCCTCAACATTTCCAGTGACATTCTTGATTTACCAATGGAGTTTGAAAAACTTGAACATCTCACTTTCTATAGTGGCCCTTTCACACAAGACATGAGCTTATATCAGCTTCCTTGGAGCCTGCGTCATATGTACATTACATTTCATGTTGAGAAGGGAGTTGTAGATTCTCAAATTCCTCCAAGAGTCACTTCATCTTCTTCCCTTATATAATTATCATGCTTGGGTTTAGAAATTATACAAATGCTACCAAATGGACTGGAAAATCTGACAAAATTAGAAGAATTAAGTTTAATTGGATGCCACCAGTTGAGGGAATTTCCTTCAGAATTTGGGGAACTCAAAAATCTAAAACGCTTGTCGCTATACAATTGAAATGAATTGAAAGAGTTACCTCAAGAATTTGGACAACTTAACAATCTAGAAAGGTTGGTCCTATGGAATTGCCCTCCAATGAAATATTTTCTCTCAGATATCAAGCGACTTAGCAATTTGACAATATTACAATTAGAGGGTTTCTCTTCATTAGGTTCTTTGTCATCCAGCTTTGGTCAACTTGCCAATTTGAATTATATGTAAGACACGCCACACAACTAAGGAGCCAATGTCTTTGATAGGTCTAAATCCTTTGGCAAGTTTGGGCATTTGATAAAATGATGCGCATGACATGGCATTTGAAGACTTGCGGAGCCTGTGGGATGAAAAACCAACGCAGGGGATATGGCAATAAGAATCTTTAGAGAAAACAAAACCAATGCAATTAACAAGTATAGAACTAAAGTTCTTATGCTACGCTGGAGCATGTGAAGGGCTAGGGGTTGTGTGATATGTAAAATTAATATGCCCCAGACAAAGACTTGCAACAAATAAACAAAGAGGAAGCCAACGCTGATTTAGAAAAGAGATTATACATTAAAACTTCAATACAAATGTTATTACTAAATGCAATAAGGAAGAGTTCTGAGAAAAATTAAATCATAGAGATCTACGTTAAATGTAGTTTGTAGGTTTAAGGATATGTGGCTGTGTAGTTTTGTGTGAAGGCTGCCCAATGTTTCAATGATTGGAGCTTGCATAGAAGGTAAGAAGACAACTGTCATTGCCAAATCAAATTTTGCAGGAGTAAATGTTGCACAGGGGAGTTGGAGTCCAAAGTGATGAGTGATTTCTTCTAATGTACTTTCATTAAAATTTCCAAGCAAATAGCAATTTCCAGAAGGCTGATCAGAAGATTATGGCTTTTTAAAGTTGTCAATGCAAATGAAAATAGGCAGATGTAAAGAGTTGTGTATCAGCATGAAGGAGGGCTTGTATTAAGTTTTAAAGAAAATGTATTCGACAAGTGTAAAGCACATTCTACAGCTATAGCCACCACAAAATCTAGCACAACATAATAAGGAATCATAAACAAAGCATGTGAAATGTAGCAAGAAGCCCCCAGTGCAAAGGTGAAGGGAAGCATGCACAGGTAAAATGTTAAAAGAAATTTGTAAAAGGATATATCGCACATGTAGCGAGTGAGCAATTTCTTTGATGTTTAAATGCTAAGGCACTTATATGTTATGTAAAGAAAGAGGCCAAGAGGCTCCTTGATGGGCCCCTTGGCTCTAGGATTGCATGCATGGTGGGCCCACATATTTTGAAGGAAAATACACAGGCAAGCTTTAAAACTAGGAAACTATTATCCCACATTGACCCCACAAGGCAAATGTTAAGAGTTTATAAGCAAAAAAGCTCACATAGTAATTTGAAGAACAAGGAGGAGGCTATGGGTGTGCATACTGGAGCTTAGGATTCACCTCAAAAACATGCCCGAAGGAAGAAACACCCAAATTCTTGTGGGACCCGCAAGGATGACATGGTAGGTGAGTTGGCTTAAGAGACTGCAGGTTTGGGCATGAATCTCGAGGTGGCCAAGATCGACGGATGGCTTAATGGCTTAATAAGAAAGTTGCAAGGAGTATATGATTAAGCCATTAAGCCATTGGTCCATGTGGCACATCAGACAAGTGACGCCCAGTGGACCGGCAAGCGAATCAGAGGATGCCACATGGCACAAAGTAGGTGCCAAGTGGTGCAATCCAGTGCAGTTCAGAGACACCAATTAGATATTGACATGTGGCGCAAAGTGGACCTGCAGACCAATCAGAGGGTGCCACTTGGTGCAATCTGGTAAAATGTGTAGATTTAAATAATTTTTAAATTTGAATTTATTTCAAAAAAGGAGTTAAAAGGTGTGCAAGTTCAAAAAAATCCTAGGGTTGACTTAATGGCTTAAAGGGAAGATGCTCAACATCTTGCCATTAAGCCATTAAGCCCGAGTGACAAGTGGCAAGAGCTGGTAAAAAGGGATTAAAATGAAATATTTAAATAAATTCATCTCAAAAGGCAAAGGGTTAAAGAACTTGCAAGTTCAAAAAGATCCTATGGTGGACTTAATGGCTTAAAGGGAAGATGCTCAACATCTAACCAATAAGCCATTAAGTCTGATTGACACTTGCCAGGATGAGATGAAATCTGGGCAAATTGAAATATTAAAGTTAAATTTCATCTCATTTCAATATTCTAACTATTGAAAAAGCAATTAAATTCAAATTGAAAATATTTCAAACTGTTAAAGGAAATCTACACGGGAAGGCAAAGTTTGATTAATGTTTCAGAGGAAAATTTTATCCAAAATATGGAGTATAAATATCACTGGAAAGGTCTCAGAATGAAGATTATGATTTTGTAGACCATTTGAGGGAAAATCACATCAGATTCTTGCAGTTTCAATTGGAAGTAGTTGTAGATATTTTTGAGGAGCAGAATGGTATCGCTGACTAATTTTGTTTTTACTTTCTCCTATATTTAGTTTTTTCTCCTGATTATTTGAAGGATGTTGAAATTTATGTTGTTGGGCAGTATTATGGCTTTTGAGCCTTATTTCTTTATGTACTCTATCTTGCAAATGTACAAATCCAAATGAATTTTAATGAAGAATGATGGAATCCCTATTCAGATATCTGTCTAATGTCTTTGTATGCTTGGTTTTAATTCTTGTGTATTAATCTATAAGGCATGTTAATGCACCAGTTGCAAGGTAACTGTGGTCTTATTTTTTGAGTTTCTTTCAAGGAGAGATTAAATCTTGAATGCAAGTTCTGAGAGTTTAGGGTCAGCACATGAATTTGATGTATAGATATTGAAATGAGAAGAATGGATTGTAGGGCATTTCATTCAGGTTCTTTGAGTTTGGAGTTAGGGTTTTCTGGGAATACATATTTGTTTAACTCTATTTCCCAATAGATAAGGCACTGGTCCTTTGCTGGTTATGCAGTTTCATCATCACATCATTAAATTCAATTCATTTTCCCTTTCCTGTTTAAGAGAAGAAATGTGTACAAGTTGCATTGAATAGTGTAAATATGTTCGGTGATTCCTTATAGAAGTGAATCTGATAGGTTAGCCTGCTTGAGTCTCCGGGTTCGAAGAGAAGAAGGGTGAATATCCTTGTTGTTACTGTTATCCAAAATCTAATCATACAACAAAATAGGCACTAAAAGAGAAATTTTCATGTACATGTTACCCAGTTAACACTATCTTACAGTTTTTGATGATTTGCATTCACTTACTACATTTATTATCAGATTTTCATTTCATGTACTCTAAGTATTGATCAAATTATTACACATTCAAATTCATTATTGATCATTACATTGTGAATTTACAAGAATGTAGTACAAATGTCCTTTGATTCATAGTTCATGTTTCAATAAACATAGTACATTGCAAATCAAAGTAAAAAACTGAGGTATGGAATAAGGGTCCCATGCATTTCCTTGTGTTTATATCTTGTCTCTGCTGGTATTTTTGTCAGGTTTTCATCTTCATCTAGGTCACTCCCGAGTCTCCATCAGCATTCAGGTCCTTAGGGCAAATATCTGCATAAAAGAGGAAAAAGAATAGTGCTTAGATCCTGATGGATCTAAGCAATGCAAGAGGAAAATTACATACATCAGCTATCTACTTCTATCTGCATATCAATCTGACGTAATAAATGTAACAAGAAAACATAAATCAACACTCACTATAAGGTAGTGTTAAAGGGACGTGTTTTGAAACATGAAACCTTTCACTTCTAATGTCTATTGTAGTGTATGTTTTCAATTTTGAACAGGTCTAATATCTGAATGAAAGGAACTTAATATTTTCATTTGAAGAAACCCTTCTCATGTTAAGTTCAACTTGTTAGGTCATCAAATCACACAAATCAACCAGCATTCATGACTGAATGTATTCTTGCATTCACTCACAAACACTAATTGGTGCATGTCATTTGATGACCCAATAAATTGAATGTTACTATGTGTGCAAATGAACAAGCATGCATGACTGAATGCAGGAAACAAAAGAAAAGGAGTGGATGTCACGAGCCCGTGCTCAAACTTCATTTTTGTTTTTATGCAGAGGAATGATTATTATCTAAAAAGGATTACT
>MU228196.1:234092-258029 GCA_018584345.1 Thuja plicata | reverse complement strand
CTCCTATTAAGAAAAGGAAGAAGGATTGAAATCCTTGTATCACTGGTTTTCTGTCATATTTAAGATTATGATTTGTATGGTTAAATCTTGTATATGATTATGCTTGATCATTTACAAGGTATTTTATGAAGATGGTTCAATAGAGATACATGACAAATCAGTGTCCACAATAACAAATACTATGATATCAGTAATCTTTCAAGGTAAAACCTGCCTGAGTATATGTGGAACTCAAAAACGAAGAAGGACCTTATCTAGTCCTTAGCAATTAGGCTTTTCTTGTCTCTGAATCAGGAATAGAAGGTACAAGGTTCACATAGACATTTCAAGCATTGTGATTCATACAAGAAAAATCCCTAACATATCGGTCGGGCATCGAAGGATTATAGTTTCAACCGAGTTATACATTTAGTGTCAGCCAACTAACATTTGTTTACACTTTATGTTTAATTGGTTAATTACAGCTGACAAAATTGAGTTTTATTGTTTATTTGGAAGGGTATTCAAGCCAACTTGACAAGGGTTATCATATATATAATTGGTCAAGTTTTGATTGAATGCGGTAGAGTTTTTTATATGAAGAATGAAGGCGAAGTAAGAGGGAATTATGATTAAGGACAGAATATCCAGACCGAGCTGCAAAAGAATATTTGATCAAGAAGGATCCAGTTAAAGCCAGAACAAAGATCTGAATCTGCAAAGACAATTGCTTCTTCAATCAGGTCAATTCATTGTCACTCTCTAACAATTGTAGCAGTGATCCAAATGTCTTTATAGAGTAGACTTAAACATTCTTTTCATAAATCCTCTCAGAATGTGGCATTTCAACATTGAAGTGTTTGAAGACCTCTAACAAGGCCACTCCTAATAGGGTGATTAAATACTCTAATAAGGTCACACATTATAGTGTATTTTGTAACCTTTAACAGGGTTGGTTCCTAACAGCACTCACTTCAAAAGAGTGAAAAACAATAACTAGTTGCAATTGGTGGTTTTCCCAAATTGGGTTTCCACGGTAAATCTTGGTGTCATCTGTGTACATGTTATTTGCTTAATGCTTTATGTTTTTGCACTTAATCACTAAAGGTTAATCACATTTAATATCTTAAAGATTGTGTTGTTAATCGATTAACAAAAGAATATATTTTTTAATCGAGTAACAGTAATAAGTTTGATTAAGACATCTAAGGGACTTGGATTTGTTTTTGTGGTAACTGATTCACACCTCCCCTCTCAGTTACTCAACTCATTTCCAAAAACAACTTCAGTTAGCTCAGTGACCACTCCAGTTATGCTCAGTAAATAGCTCTTATTCAGTAACCACTTGCTTGGTTACTGCGGTGCTCGGTATACAATGTGAACTGCTCGATGTTCTTTGTCCGTCGGTGTGCACTGTCCGTCGGTATTTAATGTCACTCAGTGTATACTGAAATTTTATCTTTTACCGACCACATAAACTTTGTCTCTTCACTTATTTTAAGTTTATGAAAATATGTATATGACCAATCAAACTATATCAAGTTGACATCAATGAAAATAAATTAACTGATTTAATGTCTTGCATTCACTTTTGCATCTCGGCTATCATCAACTTATCATCTTCAAACATTTAATCAATTATAGCTCATCAAAATCTATGGCAGAAACTTGCAAATAATAGGTACATTATTTGATGATTTTAAACAATGTTATGTCCTGTTATTTAAGAATGAGAGAAATTTTCCATAAATTTTGGAATATGTTGTGAACTCAACAAGTGCTATCTTGAAAATCAATCCCATCAGCATTAGGGAGGGTCTCCATCACCATTCAAAGAGAGAGGGATGTAGATCAAAATAAAATTATTATGAGGGTGGTACTCTTATTGTATATCAGAATCAATTCTACTTGGTGCCATCAGTTTAGACCTAGAGATATCTCTTGTCGGCTTCTACATCCTGAAACGTCAGTACCCTACAGTTTTTTCTACTTGAGGGGCCAAAAAAATTTCTAATCCATCCAATGATTTTGTGGAGAAAAATCATTATGACCGAGTGATAGTATGTTGGCAAATAGATGGCCGAATCAATTGAGAGTTATATCACTTAAAAGGGTGTGAATGGTATAATAGTTGTTAAATATTGTTTTATGTTTATTTTGCATCAAAACCAGGGTGATATTTTAAACAACAATAGGTTGTGAAGCCCGGTATTTTAGATCTTTATAAATTTTGGCTTTATGTTATATTGTACTCTATACTTTTTCTCTCAGTGTTTACTAGTGGTCATTAAAGTTGTAAATTAGTGATTTATTTGAATGAAGACACTCCAGGGTAAGATCTAAAGTATTGTCCAAAACTTCCCCTCCAATTATGTCTTCTACTACAATCCTCTACTACCCAATGCAAGAGTTTCGAATAAAAGATATTAATCAGTATGATATCCAAATCCTAATCCTAGTAAGATAAGCATATGAATCCATACCATAGGGATTTTGAAAGTGACTGATAAAATGTGAGTATATCAAACATGAAAGAGTGTAAAGGAGTGAAGGTACAATTGTAACATCAAACATTGGGGGTGTAAGAATTTATCTGATATCACCCATTTTTAGTTCAAACTTTTTTCCTCCTAGTAAAACTCACTCATATTTCATAAACACCTAGTTTTGATCAATTAAAAAATGTACATTGATCTACCATTGAAACCAAACATCCAACTTCCATAGAACCATTGAAATAATTTTTCACAGATACAAAATCCTGAGTCAAAATAGAAAAATAAAATAAAATTCAAGAGGTCTATAGCTGCTATACAGATATCAACATGTCTACAAAGTTGAAGGATGAAACAAGCAAGTCTTTAGAGTTGCAGTGAGGACACATCTCTATCAGGCATTTTGTCAAATAGTTTATGTGCCTTGTCTATCTTACACATCTTGCACCCATTTTCCATTGATATTACTTTTCCCGTTGATATTATTGATTATCAAGCTGATATTTTAAATATGTGAGGAGAACATTTACAAATTATTTTGTTTGAGTTGTTTTGAAATATATCATGTGTCTTTTTAAAAAAAACTCTTATAGTAAAGTTTACATATTTATCAAAGTATGAAGAGAAATCATAGAGATCTCATTTTTGTATGACTGCCAAGGTTTATTTAAGAGTATTTTTTCTGAGAGCTTATTTTATTAGAGAAAATTGTAAAGATTCTAAGCTGAATTTCTGAGAGCTTAAATTTATAGAGAAAATTGCAAAGATTCTCAGTTGAAATTAAATAAAAATTCACAGAATCTTTGAGTAGGTGGCTCATTAAATATTTATCAATAATACAAACAATAATATAAAGGTCTTTTTTGTGTTTGTAGGGATAGCGGAGTCTCAATTGCAGAGATATTATCATGCATTATGTCAAATAGTTCATGTGCCTTGTCTATCTTACACATCTTGCTAATATGTCTTAGATTCTACCAGGGCAGGTCAACTATACCAAAAATTCCCCTTCCATTATCATTGGTTTGCCTGAGACAGGTGCGTGAGATAATAAATGGGTGTACGATCGCATGCCCGCTCCATAGGAAAATTCTATCAGCTTAATTAATTATTACTTATATGGATAGCTTATATATACATAGATATTGATGTAATTATTCATACCTTATATGCAACATATTATGATAATAATACATATGTGTATGAATGAATATAAAGGCATCTGTTATAGTCATATTTGATTAAGAAATGGTTGTGAGTTTATAATAATATTAAGTTATTTAATAATGCCCTTTAGTTAAGAGGTTGTTGGGAGTTAGTTACATTTCCTCTCAATCTTTGGGAAATCTATTTGTATGGATTCATTTTTTCATTTGGGGGGATTTTGGTTGGAGCCTTAAGGAGAGATTTGTTGTAGTTTTCATGGATATTTGGAGAAAAATTTCTTAGATGTGAGGGAGAGTTTGTAAGCACATTTCTTGAAGATTTCATGGTTTTCTTTGCTTTTGGGAGATAGACACTTTTTGACAGTTTTCAATGTTTGAGAGGACTTATTGTTGTGGAATTGGAATTTATTTAATGGAGATTTATGAAAGTGGAGAGGGTTGTGAATTATGAATTTCAATTTTGGATTGTCTTCCTCTCATAGTCTCCTTCTTCCATCTTCGGTTCAATCTTCGCAGGATCCGAGGTAGGGATTGAATTCCCCAATGACATTATTTATTTGATGAAATATCAAGTGATTTATATGTTTTAATTATTCATGATATCTATATTTTTCATTCCTAGAAGTATCTGAAAGTTTTTAAGTTCATTTTGGTGAAAATTGCTATGTGTTTTCCTAGGTTTTTTTCCAACCCATTTTTGGAAATCTATTATCTTCGTAAACTAAATCTGGTCTATGGTTTTGATTAGTTTATTATTTTGAATTTAAATTAAGATATATCAAATGGATATTTCTCGTATTTCCTTTCTAGGGTCCAATTAACACACTTTATATACATTTTATTGGATTGTTTATGTCCATCATTTGTTCTGATTTTTTAGTCACGTTTATCTATGTAGTACATACTGGTACAATCATGTACATGTATAAAATTGATATCTGAGATAGGTCTCTTTCTTATCTTTCATATTTCGTTGGTTTGGTGGATTTTTGTTATGTTTTGAGAAAGTTGTACTTATTTTAGTGAAGGCGGGCCTAAACCCCAACTATGGTTTTTAGTTTTAGAACAGAAACCATAACTTTCTTTCCCACCATTGGATCTTCATAAAAATTGGAGGGAGGGTCTATAATTATGTTCTCATAATTCTCACTGAAGTGATTGTCTTCATTATGTATTTTGTGGAAGATATTAATTATCTTTCTTTGATGACTATTGTTTGCATTTAACTACTGTTTGAAATAAATTAGATTAAGAAGATTACCAAGTTTTAGGGGTTTGCATGGTTACCAAAGGCTGCTAGGACCTGATTTTGGATGAATTTGATAATTTTTTGATACAATGTTTGGTGAGTTTTGATGCCTTCTTTTTTTTTTTGAGTAAATATGAATGACATATTAGGGTTTTGGGTAGCTTGATGAATTAGGGAAAACAAGTGAATACCTAAACTTGAAATGTTTTACTTTGATGTTCTTATGAGACTTATGGCATGATTCCATGATGTAATATGATTCTCTTATGCATTTGATATGCTTTTATTCTTGGGTAAAGAACCTAGGTGTAGTACGTGAGTGGCTCTCAAAGGGGGTCAGAGCCCTAAAGTGACTAGCCAAGATAACTCATTGTAAGTTGTTTAATCAAGTGATAACCTAAATAAATGAACTGGAAATGATGGGAAATACACATTAATAAAGACTAAGTGATGCCTCGCCCATGTTGCTAGTGTTTGTATAGGCTAGGGATAGGAGTGGAGAAGGTTCATTTTTGTGAGATGGCACATTCAGACATCCTTGTCCTTATGAAAGGTGTTTGGTTTCACATGTTCCTACTTGGGGGTTGGGGCCCAGAGTGGCTAGGAAGGATAACCCAAGCAGTGAGGGATACGCAACAACACTCACCGAGTGTGCAACCTAGAGTCTTTACAGTTATGATTTATTATGTCTCTAGTAGTCTTGTTTGACTTGTTGTCCATATGTGTTTCATGCTTTGTTCTAGGAAGGGTTTTTACCACCTTATGTATGTCCTATTTGTTTCCTCTTGCGTGGAGCTTGGTTTCTATCTCCTAGTTCAGGAGAGTGAGAATATTGGTTCCACGTGGTTGGGTGGTTGATCTTTATTATATCGAGGTACTATTCATGATCTCGTGGATGGTCCTTGCACATGTTCCTTTCCAAAAAAATATTTTGAAGCCTTCATGTTGTATATTACATCATATTGAGATGTATTGGCGTATATGTATTCTTGTTAATGTAAACTCCTTAAAGGCATCAAATGTTTATAAAGCAATGTATAAGGGAATGGGTAGTTCTAGGTAAAAGAAAGGGGAACTAACTTATGTGGTATATTGGACATGTTATCAACATTAAAAGAAAGTGGTTTATGTTATTTCTCCTATTCTCTTATGTTGTCCATCTATAAAGGAAATGAAATTATATATACTTATATATTGATGTACCTAGGAAAGAATGTATTATCTCTTGATGAAAGGTTCAAAGGAAATTGTTGTGAAATAATAGATTAATAATTGGAATTATAAATAATCAATAGTTATGAAACAATGAATTAAGATAGTAACTTGATTGCAATGTTTAATGGTTGGTTAATGTTTACTTAGTGCATCAAAAAGAGTATGGGTCAATGAAGTACCTAGGATATTGCCTACCTTAATGAATATTAGTCTCTTACCTAAATGATTAAAGGAAAGTGATATAAAGGATAGTACATGTTTATGAAATCAATATGAATTAATGACATGAGTTGATAAGAGGAATAATGATGTTATATGATTAACTTATGTTTAATGAAAGAAACGAGTTAGGAACATTTACCTTGGTGCATTAAAATGATTGTAGACCAATAAATCTCGCAATTCAATGAATATCTTATAAATGTAAATAGGTTATATAGTATTTCTTTAGTAGCAACGTTAGGGAACCTGTGACAACTTAGGTTGAATAAATCTTGCATTCAAGTTAGTAAACAAGTTCTGAATTATGTTTTATAAACATGAAGTGTAATGATGCATAGTATTCTATTTAACAAAAAAAAATTGCATCTTATAGGGATTTTATCTCTTGTCCTTCTGCATTCCCTAGTGGGGCGTTACAATTTGGATACTCTATTAGCCAAACTTAAGACAGGAAAGCTCTTAAGTAAGCTTGATTTAGGTTGGATGAGATAGGTACATTTGGTATTATTGGCTTAATTTTAGTTGATTTTCTACTTAAGAAAGGTAATTTTATAATTAAGGATGACGGTTGGGTGTGATTAAGGTCTTGGTTTCAAAAAAATAAATTTATTTAGGTTGTACGAGAGTTGTTTGATTTAGATTTGGTTAATAGAAATTTGGATTGAGGCAAGTGGGTTTGGTTAAATTTCATATTTATAAATTGATTTGATTGATTTTGGTTTATGGTTTATATTATGGTATCGATTTGGAAGCTTTGGTTTTGAGGTTTGATGGATAATGAAATTGTGATTTATGGAAATTATATCTAGGGACTGCATTTGGATTTTTACTTTACAAGATAATTTTGTGGTGATCAATTTTAAAGTTTATCTTTGGAATTAAAGCTTATGTTGGAAATATTTTTGGATTTTAAGGACGAACGTAGGTTTCACACAAGAAAGAGTGCAATACACCTAAACAACCTAGATTATTTAGGTAGTAATGTGAATAATTACGAGACCACCAATATGCCTTGTTTAGACATGAGATGTAGGGACCATGAGGAGGCATTAGTCATTTATTATCACCCAGGATTACTCAAAAGTGTGATGGGAGGTCATACACAACCTATTGTAAACCCATTTCTAGGGAAACATGTAAGTAACTTCTTAAGGCTAGTTGTTTATTGTGTTACGTGCAACCAATCATAATAGATAGGTCATATTTATGATATACAAGTTGGATAGGGGATATCCTGAATATATCCAAAGGTAAATCAGTTTTTTGTGTTAAATGAGGGGTGTGTCTAATACCTCAATGTGAGAAGGAAACTCTTTTTTTCTTCACTTTGCAAGGTATACATCTCCTCACAAGAGTAATCAAGAATGAAAAATTTTCTCTAATGGGAAATTCTTTTGATTCCCTCCAAATTTTCATGCCTCAATAGAACATGAGGGTTCATGTCTTCCCTTTATTGATCAAATGCATGACAAGCATCCTAGAGGAAAGGAGATCAAGTGATTTTTATCTCCTAGATTTCCTGGTGGTGCAAGGAGAGAGCATATACGATTTGATCCTCTTAAAATTAAAAGTAAACAAAAGACGATAAAATTCTTCTTTTAGTCTCCAAGATTAGAAGAGAGTATACACACCAAAAATCCTCACAAGCACATTACACAAATGTTCTTTCACTTGGAAAATAAATTTATAAATAGACGAGTGTAAAAAAAAATCACTTTGACGATAAAAAAATTAGTACAATACCAAAAGTATTAGATTAGTGATAGCCTACAAAACCAAGTTCAAACAAGAGTTAGCATAGAAACCAAGAAAAATGAGAGAAATTGGTGTATACTAGATACAACAACAAAAATAGAAACATTAATGTCATAACAAAGATTTAAACTAATGGTTTTGTGTTTACCAAAATTTACCTACATAAGAATTGAATGGTGATCGGTTTTAGAAAGGGATCAAAAACTAGGCTTATCACCAGGACTCGAGGATTGGCATCCTACCGAGTAGTTATCCTCCTTGTCATAAAAACTCATTTAATTATCAACCCAGGGATGTGATACTTGAAACGGGCTACAAAAATATATGCACCAAGAGTTGACTCAAACCATGTTATTGCTGCAGGAAACAAATTGCTTAAAAGGAAAGCTAGTCTATTGTTGCAGGAAACAAACTGCTTGAAAGGTAAATGCAGAAATATTAAAGCTCAAAGAATGAAAAGCTTGAAACTCCAAACCATGATGTTTCAATTGTTTTGTCACTTTGGCTGCAGGAACAATTTCACACTTGGAATTGAAACAGCAAGATGCAGGAATGAAAACTACAAAAATGAATCTACCTAATGTGGATTCCTCACCAAGTGAGCCCCCTTGGGTGAGTATCCAAAACTCAATTATACAATATTAGATTTCAACACTTCATTATCATTGATTCAAGAACAAAGTACAATTGTATTCATGGAAGCTGGAAAATAACAGAATGGAAACTTTATCTTATGAAAAACTAAAATGTTCTCCTTCTCACGTAGGAGTGGGGCTTTTTTTAAAGAAAAAACATTTAACAGCTAACTTCTCACACCATAAAACAAGTGGATACTTTATTATACATCTAGAAAGCAGAAAAGAGATATCCAGAATAGTAGGAAAGGAACTGTCGCAACAGGTAAGAAGAACATATCTAGCCTCTCACTATTTCCTAGATCTTCTAAAGAATAGAATAGCGTCTTAACCTGATCCTCATTCAGCTGCTGCCACATTCACTTTCTCACAACTGTAACATGAGTTTTACTAACTTCTTCGCCAATCGGCTCGCTGCAGGACCGGGTCTAATTGTCCAACGCACAGGTGCATTTACTTGATCGTCCTTCTTTACTTATCACGATCTACACCAAGGTGTTAGAATACAAACATCCAAGATAAAATCAACCAAACACGCATGCATACACTTTCATTCAAACAACTATTTACTTATAAAAACATAACCATAGAACTATCATATTTAATATATCATTTATGGATAGGTATACATGTCAAAGTCATAAAAACATATCAGATGTCTTTGTGGTTGCATGCCAGTTAATATCATGAAGATAGCAGATTAGTTTGGAGCAAAGTATAATGAAACTAGGAAATAGGACATGGCAAAAACTATCCTAGGGATTTAAAAAGATGGCATAAATATGCCTTATCAAATGGTACAAAAAAAATGTTGAGAGAAAGATATAACTGTTGAAACAAAAAAAATGGATGCATTAAAACCTAAGCTTGCATATCAAAATGATCAGGATTAGCAATATTCCCCAACAAAATAAAAAATACAAAAATCAAGAGTTAACAATGATGAGAAAGTATGTTAATAGTCTAAAAATTTGAGAGAAAGTAAAATACGAAAAAAATAAGCATTTAAAAATAATGTAAATATAAATTTAGGGTCATGATAAAAAGGCATTGAATTGTGAAATGAAGATTCGATAAGGTGTCAAAAATGTTAACATGGGGATAGATTCATTGCATTATCACAAGGCCTAGTAGAGCACAAATAGACATATAAAAATAAAGGCTAACTTCCACTACAAGTGATCAAGTGAGCCCTACAAACAAGATAGAATCAATGGGGACTATAAATAAATTATAAATGTAAAAAATCAAACCCTCTATAATGACAAAAATAAGTGATTTTGATGTCAATGACCAAGGTATTGATCCAAAGAACATATGCAAAATTAGAAAACATAGACATTAATGTGGGAAGGTATGAAAATCCAAAATAAAGCTTTAAAATATAAGATATATTCAAAGTACAAGGTTAATTTTCACTCAACTAGTTATAAAAGTACTAAATTGATAATGAATTATAAAACCTTGCTAAAATGCCCAAATAAGTTAAAATTTTGAAAGAAAACACAAAAATATGTCAAGTCCTCATGTTCAATATCTAGATAGATATACCACACCGAGGTTGAATGCACCAAAGAGTGTAATGTAGACACGAAATATAAAGATAGACACAGCAAACCAATAAAATTTAATAGAAAACATTGCAAATATGCTACAAATATGGTTAGTTATGGATGTCAATTCCATTGAACATGTCGAAATGTGATCAAGAAAACATGAAACACTAATGAGACACTTTAAAATTAAACCTTCAATCCATGCTCAATTCTCACCAGCAATTGAGTCTAAGAGGCTAGTGCATCCAATATAAAAGACTCAAAACAAGCGTCTCAAAGGCCTCTTGTTGCAAACTTAGTGTGAATGTGCTCAAATTTTAAATTAAAGAATGAGGATATGTCCATGCTCACGCTAGCATTACAAACTTGCATTCATGAAGTACATCAATATAGTTCACATGTGGAGCTATTTATAGATTTGGAGGATTAATCAATAGATAGGATTGATTTTAAAAATAAAGGTAGAGATTGCTTGAGAGGTTTAATCAAGCCATGAGAGACCTCCAAGTGGCACCGTGTAGTTGATACACAAAAGGAGATCCATGATTGAAGTAGATTATATGGTAGTGATCTTCTTGAAAAATAATTTGATAGGAAGGATAAAAAATACCTTTTAGAAGACCATAAAGTATTTTTATTGGATTTATTTGAAGAGCTGAGATCTTCTTGATAAAATGGATGGATGAGATTACATGCGAGGAATCATTGAGTAGTAGGAAGAATTCATCAATGTGCTTGCAAAGTCCTTTTCTAAATGCATGTATTCTAGAGGCTTCGACAAGACTTGACTTGACCAAGCATACTTTGACTTGTGTAAATGATAAGCTATGTATAATAATTAATCTTAATGTAATGATGTGAGTGTAAAAGGAAATATTAAATATAAAATTTATTTAATTAATTTGAAGAATGGGCATGATGGGATTAAATAAATATATAAAATGTTTACTTAATGTTGGACATAAAGGAATGATTATGTCAATAAATTGCTTGCTTTATTTAATTAATGTTGGAGAAGTGTGAAATTAATTAATTAATAATAATTTTTAATTAATTTAGGTAGGCAAATCAAGGTAATCAATTAAATAAATATAATCCATTTAGAAGTGTGATTTTGATGTCAATGACCAAGGTATTGATCCAAAGAACTGTTCTTTGGACAAAGAACTGTTCTTTGGACAAATATTTTTAATTGTCTACACAAGATATGCATTTTCCATCATTTCACCTCAAAAGACGTTCAATTAGTTAATGGTTGATCTAGTTTGGATATAGGGTCAAATGAATGACAACCGTGTTCCAACACCAAAATACAGTAACAAGCATGGCTCCCAATCAATTACTATTACACAATCTTACCCATAATTTTTTTTTATAACCCCCAATATTGATGCTCAATATAACTCTTATGTCTCACACTCATTGCACCTAGGTGATGTTTAGGTGAAGCATCAGACAACACTAGACACCCATCTTAATTTTATTCTAACTCAAGCACAGTTAATTTGATAACACCAGACATCCATCTCATTTTATTCTAACTCAAGCTCCCTTTAACACAAAATTTCCTTAAGTTTAAGCCCACTTATCAATAAATTAAATGTTTAATTTTATAAGTTGTATTATTATCTATTTTAATGATTATTATATTATAACATATATAATATATCTTATATGAAAATTTCAATAATTAGATTTATTAACTTTTAAAAATAGATTTGTAAATGATGTTATTAAAATTTTCATATATATATATATATATATATCTTAAGTGATATATGTTATAATATAATAATTATTAATATAAACAAGTGCTAGGTAGTGGCGTGTACTTTACTTTGTAATAGAAATATAAGAATTATTTAATAATTAATCTTGTAGTGTTCCCTAAAATACACTACTACATTCCCGAAAATTAGTATTCTAAAATATAGAAAATTATTAAGAAATATTAATATTTTCTAAAATATAAAATGTTTTCTAAAATATAATTGTCAATAATTTTAAAAAAAATATAACTATTCTATTATTAAAAACTAAAATATATAATTTTAAAAAATAATTATATTTTAAAAAATTTATTATGTATTTTTAAAATTTCCATATAATATAAAATTATCTATTACAATGTTATAATATAGTTATTATTAAAATAATATAAGTATTATAAAATAATAAATATAATTTAAATATATTTATATTAATATTAATATATTATATTTATTATTTTATTAATATAACCTTTAAAATTAGTAAAAAATAATAAATTAAAATTAAAAAGAAAGAAATTAAAATAAAGTATTTTTAAAAGTGAAAAAAAACTATTGATTTAATCTAGTTAAGTATAATCTTTTAAATAGGTACCGCACGACATTCCCTAACTTAAAGTTGCACGGCAGTTCAGTTTTCTAATCTCACTCGTACGGTGTTGGTATGCATGTGAATCTAGGCATATCGAGCGATATGGTTGGATAGTCGTTGCCTCCCAATTCAACCTTGCTCATTATCTTTTGCATTCAATGCCCTATCCTTGGCATTCCAACTATGTTGACATGATTTTCAATTTCCAAGAAAATTTATCCTCGAAAGACCCCTATCATACGTTTGGTACTTGAGCTAGTTATGTTTGATAGCCAAGGACGTATGTCCTATTAGTAATGATTTCATTTGTTATGAGGTGACCATAAACTTAAAATCCATTCTCAAATAGGTTGTCATTCATTTGGGTTTTGGTCATGTCATCCGCTTCTTGGTTTGCAAGGTGATTCGCCTTTGAATTCCCTTTTCTCTAGACATGGTTTATCATAAGAGATTCAAAGGAAAGTATTTTCATCATCTTTTTCAAAAGCACCTATAGTTTCCAATTAGGAGTGGATCTTAGTCTCAAAGATTTGACCACCAATGTTGAATATCTTTCAACTTCTAGCCTTCAAACTCCTATTTTCTTGCATAAGAGTAACCCGTGTGTTACTATTAAAGGTTCTACTTCATTGTTAGCCTTCTTTGTAGCATGTCAACATCCAAATTTGCAACTCCTAGAAAGGGGATCTCTAACATCCCAACCCCCACCACAAAATGTTCAAATTCTAAATAATAAGTGTGTCACCTAAATCCACAATTAGAGAGAGGTCACACTTCTCCATTGAAGTTTCTTGCAACATATTAATCATTCTATGCCTCATTTGTGCCTACATCCTTTTATCCTAAAAAAATTCTTTGATTTCTTTCAAGCCATAAGTGTCAAATAATAAGGGGGGGCCTAAATCCCAAGTTACATGAAGAAAGGCAGTTTTAGCAAGGGGCTTGTCAAGACTATTCCAAAACTCCATAGGAGGCATGAGCATAAGCATGCTTTTAGGCTCCCAATAAAAAAATGTCATTTTTTCTTAGAAAAAATACACTATAAAAATAGTTGTGAAGTGCTCACCTCATCCTTGTTACACAAAAATAGGTTGGAAGTCCCAAGAATCCTCTTGTCTAAAGACTTTCCAAAGTAAAACATTTGTTTTGCACTACAAGCCATAAGAAGAAATTACACAGGGGTCAGGAAAACGGATTCCACACATGTCTCCACCAAGGAATAATATGTTTTCCAAATGTCAATATGTTCAAATCCCATATATCCTAAGGCCACCAAGAATCTTCCCTTTGGGTTTAGGCTCCAAACTATGATATATTGTCCCTTCAAGGAGTTACACATTCTTCCTACTAAAATTCTAGCAAGTTCCTCCCAAGCATCCACTGATCCTCCAAGAGGCCACTCTGTGGTTCTTTCCATCTAGCCACTTTCCCTTGCCCCAAGTTTTGGAAAACTTTAAAATCCTCAACTCTACTCCATCCAACTTAAAGAAAGCAATCATAAATAGACTGCAACTACAAAAATTGAGATAGAATGGGAGGCAATTCATCCCAAGAGTCGTGCCAAAACAAAGGTTCATCTCCTTTTATTACAAATCCAAAAACGTCCTTGCTTAACGATCTATGCTCCTCTTCTAAGAGTATTCCAAATCATATATTCTTTACCTATCATATTGCAACAAGGAACATCCCTATTATCTACTCTCCCCAAATACTTCAAGTTGAGGAATTTGATGCAACATTGATCCTGATTGGTGCACCATGTCTAAAACATGGCACATCTCCTGGACCTGAAATATCCTTCTCCTTTGCTTCCACAATTCCCAATTAGAAATATAAGGGCTTAGTGTCCAAATGCATCCATAAGTTGTTGATTTATTGATGGTTGGCCAAAAATGAAAAAGAATGAGAATATCATTTGGTAGAGCACTCATCCAACTTAATTTCACATAGACACAATGCCCACAAACTTAATTTCACACAAAGCCAATGCCCACATTCCTATGAATAAGGGCACCCTAATAACAGGTGATCAATGGTTTCCTCGTGGTTCTTGCATAACACATCATAAGGGCCCATGAAAGCCTATCTTACAAAATCTATCCACGATTAGAACTCTCCCCAAGAGTGCAACCCATAAAAGTTGCCAATCTTTGGAAAATAATACTTTCTCCACACAGATGCAAGACGATGATTGTTCCAGTGTGTTGGGGGTACTATGAGAAACAAAGATAACCTTCCTTCACATTACACTATCATATTTTATAACCATGCCCCACCCCCCCCATTACCATCCCCAAATTCATAAATCTTCCTCTTGTCTAAAATGATGATTATATGAGCCTTACTAAGTTGTTCTACCTCATATTTTGAGAGACCAAGGGACGAGAAGTCCTTCCAAACCTACCCAAGAGTCAATTATCCCTCCACAAAGGATACATATTCTTTGATGTAATTTCCCTATAGTAGCTTCAAGGAATCCTTGGTTTGTTCTAGTCTAAGAGTACTATCAGAGCTTGAGAATTTGGCCCAAGAGTCCTCCCACAATTGGGCACTTCTTTCATTGTCAATGTCCCATGATAGATAATCTACAACAATTGTCTTTTAAGTCTAAATGACATTCCAGATTTTAGATCTCAAAGGTGGATTGATAGTAGTCACAATAGCTTCATGATCTTCATCCCCAAGATAATTTCTTTGTAGAATTCACACCCACTTTCTGTTCCACTCCTACATACACTAGACTAGCTTCGCGCCAAGGGCATTGTTCTGAAAGAAAAAATTTCTAATCCTCACACACTAATCCTTCGTTTCCTTGCGAATTTTCTCCAATGGTAGAAAAGCAATTTTACCTTTATCCTAAGATCCCTACCAGAAGAAATTCCTTAGTTTTTGTCGGAGGCTATTCTCGATCCTGACAATATGGTTAAACAAGAGAGGAGATTGTTAAGGAATATAGATCTTAATAGAGAGAATTTAATAGTCTTTAGATCATACTGTTTACAGAATTTATATCAAAAGTAGATATTTATATTTCTTATGTTAAATTATAATTGCAGAATTATATATTCGGTATGTTGTTGAGGAGGAGACATGCACACTGTAATTGATGTCTTTCCTCAACACATACGACTGAGTTTATATACATAGTATAGGGTCATGTCTATGTAGAGACATGTTGGTACATGGCTTAAGCCATGTAAGGTCATGTCCTACATATTCATGCCCTTTCGAATTGTTGTTATGTATATTAAAAATTGCATTATATATCCCGTAACAACATAGTGTTACGTATAACTATCATACGACAGTTATTGTAACACATCATATAGTATATATGTGTTACGATAACTATCGTATGATAGTTATCGTAACACTTCTACTACCATGAGCCCATATCGACTAAGTCGATTCACAATTAAGTATAACATAAGGCCTGATTCAATATAGAATATATATTGTATGCAATCGACTATGTCGAATATTGATAAACACAATTCATATATATATATATATATATATATATATATGTCAATCAGATCGAAGCTATAACTTAACACTCCCTCTTAGCAAGAGAGGATTGATTAGAATCATGATCTCATGATGTGAGTGTTATCAAAATCCCCGTCTCAATTCGGAACTGGATTTTAGTAATAATACTTAATCACTTTATATCGGGGTAGCCGACATGGTCTGGAACACAAGTTTAATGTACTCAACTTGATAGGATAATTTATCACAATCCCCGACTCAATTTGGAACTAGATTAAGTGATAAGTCTTGGTGTCAAGATATCTAGCGTATTCTAGATCAAAACTTTAAGCACGTGTTATCATAATCCCGGACTCAATTCAAAACTGGATTAAATGATAACTTCCAAAGATTTAGTGTCAAGATAGTAACTTAATATATTCACTCTTGACACACATGTTATCATAATCCCCGACTCAATTCAGAACTGGATTTAATGATAAATCCAATGATTTAGTGTCAAGATATCCGGCTTATTCCTGGATAGAAACTTAATATAGTCACTCTTGATCACACAAGGTCAAACTATTGTATAGGTTTTCACCTTACAATAGTGATCTGACACACATGAAATATCGTCACCTTTCATAACACACACATGCAATATTGCAACTCTCTTGATATTCATCACGAACCAAGTCGAAGGGTGGATCCCCCATAGCTTCTCCTAGAGGGTGCAATAAGAGCTTTCATCTTAAACTTCTCTCTCATAGAGGAGAGTGTATTTACAAGAAATTTTACTTCAAACTTCTCCCTCGTCAAGAAGAAAATATCAACAAGGGGTCATATTTCAAAATTCTCCCTCTAAACAACGATCTTGGGAAGTCAGGTCCTCTAGTTGCTCCCTCAGAAGCTCATGTTATGGCTTCTTCGCTTTTAGTCCAAGAGTTCCTATGATAACCTGTCAAACTCCCTCTGAATATGATATTAATCTTCTGACCTCCTCATCCAAGGAAGGATACTCTTCTCACATAGTCTCAAACATTGAACTTACCCACAGTCTCAATTATTGAACTTGCCCATAGTTGATTACGGAAGGATACTTTGCTCACATAGTCTCAATCATCGAACTTGCCCATAGTGGCCTTTTGTTGTTAGGAACTTCAATATTCTCAAGGTTAGATGATGGGGGTTCATGATCTTCTATGATATTCTCCCTTTGTTTCTCAATTGTGTAATCTTCATCTAATTTTGTGATTGGATATCTTCTGCATCTTTATAAGCAATTTTTTCTTCACATTTTACATCAATAGATTCTTAGATGGCTTAGGTCTGGTTTATTCCCTGTAAATGCTTCTTCGGGTGTTATATTCTCTAAGATAGAAAGAGGACATATTATTTTGAATGTACACAAATGTATTTGATGCTTCAGCCCAGAAAGAAATATGTATGATTCATGGATTTTCTGCTACTCCATTTTGTTGAGGATTATAATGTACTGTACACTCCCTCTTGATCCCAACAGAAATGCAAAACCCTTTTTTTTATTTTCCACTAATGCTTTAAATTCTTTGAACTTCATATAATACTTCATCTTTAGGTAGGGCATTATGTCAAATGTCATTACAATTTGATACTTCATGACTTAGGGCATGTTTTTTATCATTACAAGGTTTGTATAAGCTACCATCTCTTGTTCCTATGGAAATAGCATTCTTAGTGTTGGAATTTATAGGCCAAAGTAGAACTTTATCTTCAGGAAAGATGACACGATATCCTTGATCAGCTAAACATGATAGGTGGAGTTGTCACCAATTGTGATCTCTTCAGTTGAGTGTTCTTCAAGGGTTTTGAATTGATCTCTAAACCCGATTATGTGTCTTGATTCTTCGCTATCAATTATTATTATTATTTCCTTCCTTGAACTTCTTTTCTTTCTCTTGTTGCTTGAACTTTCATGTAGCAATTGAATTTCTCCCTCTTTGTTTGGACCAATCCTTCTTGAAATTAGTCCCCCTTCGAGATCCATCTGTAATTTAGTTAATGTTAATGAAGAATGATTTGTCATTATATCATGATGGAATTTTTCTTGATCCGTGATGGTTAACCTGATGCACCAAAGGTTTGTATAAAAGTATCAATCTGAAAAATAGTCCACTTATTGGGAGGAAACAAGAGGCACTTCAATGATGGCAGGAGTAAGTATCAAACCCATATTATAAAGATTATTTTATTCAACAACTTTTAACCAATTCATTTTGATGGGGTCATCAATGAATTGCCTAGAAGCTCCTAGGAACTTGTATTGAGCTTCACTCCTTGAGGAAGCTTCCCATCAATCTTCTATCAGCACGAGTGTACCACGATGCAATGTCCCCAACTAGGGACTATTTCAAATTCCTTTTTCTTACAATGATTCCCAATATCTACTATGCCTTAGGACTTATGGAATTTTCCAAACCGTTCTCTTCATAAAGACTAATTAGTCTCCAATTTTGACCGTTATCTAATTTGATCTTGGTTATTGAATTATGATAGATGGTGTTTGCTAATCTCCAGGTTGGTGATGGATGAAGTTTGTTCCTTGATCAATTATGCTAATTGTATTTAATCCCTTGGCATCCTTTGACAACAATAAGACATCTCTCTTCATAATCAAACTCCTACTCAGCCATCAGTTTACAAAGAATATCGATTATGTTTCATATTATATTCGCTGCACAAAATTATATTAAGTAACGTTGTCTTGCTACCATCGATCATCGCATCCCATAAGATATTTTCAATATTAATGATGTCGGTTATATGACTTGATCGCTAATCCTTTTGTGGCCATTCATTATCTTTTGAATCGAACATTGTTTTTAATCATTGCTCGTACCTTCATATATATATAGTTCTCACTAAGTAAGATACCCAACACAGGTATTCTCTGTAAGATACTTTATCAACGCTTTCATACATTAATAAGTTATTGATCCTTATTCGCTTATGATGGTCAAAGCGATTCATCAACATGATTATACTTCCTTTGATCTGACTGTAAATCTAATATTTTGATTTTTCTCTATTCGGCTCGTTGTTAACATTATAAGTTTCGTCCAATCTTAGATAATAATCGTAGTCCCTAGATCACAAAATAGTATTTGCCAAATTCAGAACTGCCTGCATTCCTTTGGAGAATAAGGATATCCCTTTAATATGTCACAAAGAGACTTGATTGTGAGAGATTGCAACTCAAAACCCAATTGCACCTTTTCATGTAATTAATCGATATTAGTTAGCTCCAACATGTATTATACTTCCTCTTGAATTCGCGATTACTTTATATATATATATATATATATATATATATATATATATATATATATCGCTTGTTTTTAATATAAATAGATCGTTGTCACTATAAGAAATCTTGTGTATAATGATTATTGTCTCCAATGGTTTTCTGGATTTCAGCGTACTATAATTGGTATTCAAATCTTCCATTTTGTGTTCTTTGTATACTATGTTGCATAACCAAACTAGTTGTCTGTGTATTTGAATGCTAATTTTTCCTCGTCCTTTAACAGTTGACTGTCTGATTCAAATTGCTTACTGGATTTATAAAGAGTGGTGACTGGATGATTATCGTCTATGAATCATATGGGGTCACATTGAAAACTCACTCCCAAATACAATAACCTTTACCCACGATGTGATTGGATAGTCTTGGTTAACGTCGCTCCAAAATCGCTGAGATGAAACAGAAAAACTGATCTTGATCTTCCTTTACTCTAATTGGATCTTCCTTTAAGCGGTTTAGGCTTTGTAGAAGGAACATGGCTCTGATACCATGTTAAGGAATATAGATCTTAATAGAGAGAATTTAATAGTCTTTAGATCATATTGTTTACAGAATTTATATCAGAAATAGATATTTATATTTCTTATGTTGAATTATAATTGCAGAATTATATGTTTGGTATGTTGTTGAGGAGACATGCACAATGTAATTGATGTCTTTCCTCAACACATACAACTGAGTTTATATACATAGTATAGGGTCATGTCTATGTAGAGACATGACCGTACGTGGCTTAAGCCACGTAGGGTCATGTCCTACATATCCATGCCCTTTCAAATTGGTGTTATGTATATTATAAATTACATTATACATCCCGTAACAACAATATAGTGTTAGGTATAACTATCATACGATAGTTATTGTAACACATCATATATTATATATGTGTTACGATAACTATCGTATGATAGTTATCGTAACACTTCTATTACCATGATCCCATATCGACTAAGTCGATTAACAGTTACGTATAACATAAGGCCCGATTCAATATAGAATATATATTGTATGCAATCAAGTATGTCAAATATTGATAAACACAATTCATATATATATATATATATATATAAGTCAATTAGATCGAAGCTATAACTTAACAGAGATAAATAGGAATGGGTGAGCTGGAAATCATTTCTCAACCCCACACAAACTCCAATCTAAGCCAAAGCCCCTCCTTAATGGATGGTGTCAGCTCTCTAGGCTTGTACAGCTAGTCTAGAAGGTTCCAATTCACTACAAGAAGTCTGATTTGTATGCTTTGTGATGAAATCTGGCCTCCTTCCTCACCAATATGAATTATCATAACAAATTCAAACACAAAAATGCTTTAGCAAGCTGATGAATCAATGTATTTTCTTCCACAGGTAGGCTGGGGTATCGTCTAACCCGAAATTCTTCAAGAGTTTTCATTCTTGAAGAGGAATTGTTTTGTGAACCCTTCTCAAAGAGCTCCCATTACCAAAATGCAATCAAATTATAAAACTTGGAATGTGTAAAATGACCTCCCAAAGCCCTTTTTAAAAGGTTCAAAACCCTAGGTCATCACTTTTAGGGTTTTCATGATTTCACCTTATTATTTTTAATAAAATATAAACCTTTACTTAAGAGTTTACCCCTTACGCATTATGTTTTATCATTATAATGTTTTCCCCCTTTTATTACAACATTTTATGCCTCAAACGCCTAGGAAAAAGGGACATTTTATTATAAAGTGATTATAATATGACTTTAATATTAATGTATTTAAATCCATAACTTAGGAAGTATTTAAATATTTCCTTATTTATTCATAAAATGTAATTCCAGGCTCATATCTGAATTCCGTCTGAAGCACTGTGATCTATGATGTTGACTAAACCTTGCAGGCTAACTAGCAGTTCCTCCTAGAAAATAGGAACTCGCCCTAAAAATTAGGAAGCTCACTCCAAACACCAAAAACTGCTCAAGAGGATCTTGTATTGCTCTATGATCCCCCATGAGGTTGTCCAGTCAACTGTCAGTTCTCCCAAAAAAAGAGACCTCCCTAAAAAGTAGGAATTATCATATGAAAGCTCAAAATGGCTCAAAAAGCCCCTGCAATGCTCTATGACCCCCATAATGAGTCCACTAACCATCTTGTTGACCTATAGGAACTTGTGGGATAGTTCAACCCTCTACTCATCTCTTGTCACCTAGAAAAGGGGACATTACAGTCCTCCCTTCCCAGAGATTGCTTGTCCTCAAGCAATCTGCACCTGCACACTAAACCCCAATTCTTGGATCCCATACCAATCCGAGACATGTCACTCCACCAATTTGTTGTGCTACTCTTATATAAACATTGATACACCCAAAGTGAAGAAACTCATCATGGATCCACCAGAGGAATGTACTACACATGTCAATGTCATGATTCCAAACCACTCTCAGAAAGAACCCACCATGCTGACACTGCTCCCATCTGATAATAATTGTAGATTCATACTACCAATGCATCTTAGTGAGGTCCATAACAAAAATACTGACACCTGATGCAATCTTAAGCAACTGTAAGAATAACATGCTCAACCATAGCATATAAATCTCGATATCTCTCCTCGTGATGTCCCCAATGTGAAGAAGATCAAAACCTGTCAACAAGATGGTATAGAAGATTTTAGAAAGCTCAACTTTGAAGTTACCAATCCTGAAATGTGCCATATAACCCTATTGAATATTGTCATGGGTACTAATTCCATCAACTGTGTGATGTTGGTACAACAGTAGCACCCAATAAACTAGGAATCATGTTGTAGAACGTAAGCCTGGCCTCTGGCTCCATCCATACAACTGGCTACTCCACTCTGATAAAAATGCCCAAACACTACAAACCATGAAGTAAGCTATGGGGATCCATGTAAAGTAATCTACCAAGCAAATCAATACCCGAATCCCACATCAAGATAGACCTTATTGTATGAGATATAGGAGTATCTCAAACAATCACCATCAAGTAACCATCCATGTATGTAGTACATCAAAACAATGTGAGAATAGTCTCCCACATGACCAAAAACCAACACAAATGGTCACCATGCTTTATTGTCATAACTATGTCCAACAACATGGATGATCTCAAACATGTCAACAAATCGATGCCAATCAAATATCCAATAGTACCCCTTGACGTCCTCATACTGAATCGTTGATGTAGTTAATGCCAAATCTAGAAGTGCTATATTATTCTAGCTTGGGCATCCACTAGTCCATAAGGCGTCTAAGACTATGAAGTCACTAATCAACAAGGACATCGTTGTCATACCAAGAGAAATGGGTGACAAACTCACAAATGAAGCATGTATGCCATCATTGCTAAACAAAGATGCCTCTAGAATGACTGGCCCACTAAGAGAGACATCAATCAAATCATTATCATCATCATGAGAATGATCAACTACCTCAATTGGAAACTCTGATTTAGGTAACTCATGTCCCTCAACATCAGCTACATCAAATTTTATAAACTCAGTCCTCAAACAAGAAACATCATCAAAACTATCATGTACCATAATTGCCTCTTGTAGTCCATCAATAGTAGGAATGGTACCATTACTATCTTCATATCTAATAGTGGAAATGTTGAGGAAAGCGAAGTATATCAATGTTGTTCTCAAACTGAAAATTAGGACTAGTTTCAGCCCTTATCTCATTGCCTCTGAGTTCTTCATTCATTTGCTCAACCTGTATACATTCTTCCCTCGGAAGAAACATGGATCTAATGTATGACTCTGTCTTCTTACATTATCAAGTTGATTGCATTTTTCCTTCACCTCTTGCAAACGTTGTCTTGCTTGGTCAACAAGCAACTTGGACTTCTTATCTCTTAGTGACCACCCATCTGATGCAGGAGCATCCCAGGGTAATTGGCTATCCTGCATGTTTGGGAGATTTGATGGAGTTTTTTGGACTTATTTTCATGTGTGAGGGATTTGGTAGAGTTGTGTGGACCTACTTGGGTCTTGGGTAATTGGTTTTGATGTATTTAATGGAACTTGGCATGGTCTTGGTTGCTCGGCATGGTCTGGGTGGAGCTTGACCTTGCTTAGGAATTTGGTGCCTATTATAGGCCGTATAAGTAATTTTCCACAGAGAGTAGAGGATGCAAATTTCAGGGATTGAAGAGGGCCTATATTTCTACCTACGTTTCGAAGCACGAGTCCTAATTCATCCGGAGCTAGGAGATATCGCTATTTTACTAAGACATCAATTTTGGGCATTTAATTGTTGTTGTAGGCCGACTTGTGGCATTTAATTTATGTGTTTGTATTTAATTTATGTTCAGGGCTGACCTATGGCTTAGATTGGTATAAGTAGGGGTTGTGGGGGAAGTCTTTAGTCATCATTCATTCATTGATCCTGGAGAAGAGGAAGAGGTAGAGGAGCGAGTTTTGAGAAGAGCTAGTGGCTGCGGCTTGGGGGACAAGGGGATTGCTTGGTGGACTTGCGAGCACAAGTTTAGATCTTCCTTGGGG
>MU228196.1:201379-214006 GCA_018584345.1 Thuja plicata | reverse complement strand
AACATAGATCAAGCAACAAATGCAATTGATGCACTGTTGAATGAACCACTTGACAGTAAGCAACCAAGATTTGGAACATATGAAGAGGCAAAGTCTAAGATAAAAATAGGCCTAGTCATAAAGAAGATTGTCAACAAGAAAAACAAGATGGTAAAGAATCTTGAGAAGATGCTGTCGGTAAATGAGGAGGAGAAAGAACAAACAGAGGACACCGAGGAACAGGGTACCATCAGTGAAGAGGAAGATAAACAAGCAACAAATTCTGAATCCACAGAGTCTGATGTGCCTCCACCTCCAACCAAGAAACCAAGGACCACAGCAGCTCAGAGGACAAGGAGCCAAACTGCAAAGAAAGATACAACACCTCTTAAGAAAGGTCAAGTGAGGACCTATAAGAGGAAGCAACAAACAGAGAAGCAAACACCTACCAAAAGGAGAAGACTGGTCAGAACCAAGGCCGACATTGAAGATTCAAAACAGGATGAGCCTGAAGTAGAAAAGAAAAGCTTAACCCCTAGAACAATTGATGAGACTGTTGATTCAATTGCTACAACAGGTACCATGACTGATAGGAAAATCAGACAATGGGTAAAACTGGAGCCCGAGGACAAACATAAAATAGAAGATGCAATAATCAGGGCTATGGTCAACTTCAAATATGTGCCAGTTGAGTTTGCTAACAAAATACCCAAACCACTGAGTGACAGAATATCAGCGCAGTGGTCTTATGCTTTGAACTTCGAAAAGGAAGCAAGGGAGAGGATACTTGTGACACTCATGCCTCCCAAATCCAAAATGGAAGACATAAAAGAAATGATGAAAAAGCATTCAAATAAATTTGTGGCAAAGATAAGAGCCTACAAGGTGCTACAGGGGAAGTTCTTAGATCTTGACAGCATGACAGATGCTAAATGGAGAGAAATTCTTAATCTACCTGCAGAATCAACAAGTTGTGAGAATCCATTACTTCTCACCGAGACACCTCATATGGAGGAGCAGAAACAAAAAGCAAGTCCAGAGCACATTGCTTTGGATAATATGGAGGATACTGAGCCCATTGACTTAGATAAAGTCATGGATGATCTTGACATTCAAGATATCACTCACTATGATTCTGATAAGGATCCACAGAAGGATGATGATGTAATATTCATATCTCTTAAGGATCAAGAAAAGCAACAAGCATTGAAGACACCCAAAAATAATGACATGGATGTTGTTGATGAGACATGGCCAGACACTTCAATCATTGACACAACAGGACTGGACCTTGCAAAACAAATCCAAAAGGATGAAGATGTCACTGTTCAACAAGCTCAAACCGACAAGCAGGACACACCTCTAGATGCCGCACAGGTGGGCACACAGAACAATATGCCAGCATTGATGAAGGCCATCAATCTGCTAGAAAGAAATGAAGAATCTACTGCAAATACAAGCATACCCAAAGACGAGGGTGATGCAGAAACAAAGGACACAATAGATGAATCCAAAGATACAACTGCAGAACAAGCTGCTACCAATGATCAGCAAGACAAGTCCACTGATCAAAATAAAGGAGAAAAACAAGGAGAGGAAAAGTAGAAGGAGAAGAGTGAAGAAGAAAAGACAGATGATTCTCAAAAGCAAACAAAAGTGAAATCTGTTGATACACCCAAGGTTGATGAAGAGACGTCTTCACCTAACCGACAGGTGAACCCCGAGCAGAAGCCACAAGAAGTTTCATCTACAAAGCCTTCACCAAGCACCTCAGAGAAAATAAATGAACTAGCAATGGTAGTTCATACATCTGCTTCTACACAAATCTCAAGGCAGAAGAAGAGCAAGAACAAAAATCCAGTCACTCTGGATGAAATAATTGAGATTCCAGTATGTGATCCTAGAACATTGGATCCTACTAAGTTGACAGTATGCTAGACTTTGTGAAAGGAAAGCTATCCAGGATAAGCTGAGAAAAGCCACAAAGGAATCAAAGGTACTTGAAGTTGCAAAAGGAATTCTTCAGCAAATTGTACCTGACATAGATGTTGATCAAACAACTCCCATGCTTGATCAATTAGTGGTTCTTACCAACGCTATCACATCTCAAAATATAGATGTTGAAAAGGCTATGGAAGCTAGACTTGAGAAGAAATATGAATTCAAGTTAGCAGAGAAAATAAGCCAAGAAGTGGCAATGAAAAAGGTAAAGCTATCTGAACTGGTAAGCACATTGGACCCCATAATTTCAGAAGCAATAGCCTTAATTCAAAAATTGTGCACATTAGATCAACTCACCAAGGAGTATACCAAAAAGATAGCACAAATTGATGTTGATCTTCAAGCTAGTGCACAAGGTCTCACAAACATTGAAGATGCAATCAAATTGCACCAAGCCCAACTCAAGCAAGCTAGGAAGCTGAGACAAGATATTCAGATTGCAGAAACAAAGTTCAGAGATGAGGTGAATGAGCTACAAGCTCAACTTTTGCCAACTCTCACATTACTGCAAAAGCATATGACAGAGGCAAGAATGCTTATTGCCACCCCAGAAATGTCTGTCCTAGACAGCATTTATGATATGCATGCCAAGATTGAACTAGAGCACATGGCACTAGAACTCCTCAAAGAAAAATGGGAGAAAATGATAGAAGATATCAAGAACAATCACTCCCACATTCTTGACACTCTGTAAGTTGCACATTTTTGTCACATTTTGACAACTTATAAGTTGTACATTTTTGTCATGATTATCAAAAAAGGGGGAAATGATATGTACAGTCAGTCAATAAAAGGGGAAAATGATATGTAAGGTCAGTCATTAAAAGGGGAAAGATTATGAAAAAAGGGGAATGTATAGTACAACGGCAAGTATACATGTACATATACTTATACTATATCGATGCATATAGTTAGGGGGAGTCATATAATGACAAGGATATATACACAGTGTACATACTAAACATTTAGTATTGTGCACATATCAGTTTTTGATACTAATGTCAAAGGGGGAGATTGAAGACATTATATTTTGCCATTAGTATATGCAAAGAAAAACATGATAAACACCATCGGTTTATACTACACCGACAGACATGGCACAACACTACCCGACGACAAGGTTACGAGTATTGCTAAGTACAAAGCATCCCGACGCAACACTATTTAGTGTTACCCGATGACAGAAAAGACAAAGGAACCCGACGAGTAACCAACAGTGCAACCCGACGAAACAGCCAAGAGTGGAACCCGACAGATCAAGGGAACCCGACGATCAATTCAAAGAAGGAACACCGACAGACTTTCAATTCACACCGACGATCAGATACCTAGAGTCAGTTACAGCCCACAAATAGTGGATCTGACTTTCCACGTCAAATAAATCACTGAAGTTTTATATTTAGCTTCTTGATTTGCTTTAAATCCATTACGTAAGGGAAAAGCAATGTAATTATTAATGTTTTTATCAGTTTAACTAATTTAAAACATGCAAACTAAAGGATCAAGGTCAAGTTGTATACCTTGGATCTAGAATTAACATTGTAATGCGTGATTCTAAAATAGGTCAAAGAACTTGTATAAATAGATGCTCAATCAATTGTGAACATGTTGTTCGATGATGATTGTAGCCACTAAGAGCATCTAAGGATCAGACAAGAGAATACATGCAACAGCACAGACAAAGATCAAATCAATTTTCAAGAACAAGAACAAAGACTACCGACAAGCAGGAAAAGGTATTAATCAATCACTATAGGTGATATTCAAATACTGTAAGCTTTAATGGATCTGTAATCAGCAATCATAGATTGCATACAGTCATGTCATACATATTGTACACATTCTAACAAGTGGGGTACACTTGAGAAATTCTTTCAAGGAAGGTGGATTTAACAATCCTATTATAAATCTCTTAACCGAGTGCACACTACATCAGTGTTGCTAAAGCTCTTAACAGAGTAGATCCTAACAGGTCTCCCCATTAATACTCCTAACAGGGTAGATCATCAGAAGTGATCAAATTGTAAGCCTTAACCGGCTCCCTTCCATTCTACAGATAGTAAAGTTTTGTGGGTGTCATCCCCACCGCAGTTTTTACTTCCTAACAGGAGTTTTCTGCGATATCATATCTTGCGTTATGTGTCTATTACTTTCATGAATGTTTCTATGAATGTTGCATACAATTAAGGTTATGAATTAATACTACATGCATAAGAAAGAATATCAGATTTGGTCGGTAATACAATAAAGATTGATTGCTAGTGAAGAAAGGTGAAAAGTGTTAAAAGTTTTAGAGGTGCTGATTCACCCCTCCCCTCTCAGTTTTACTTCCCATTAATCCTAACAGGGTGATCTCTGCTAGCACTTTGGTGGGACGAAAACCCCACCCTTAACGTTGATGGGCACCTTTCACCATTAGTTCGAGCTTTTGGCATAGTGATTGCCTAGCTATGAAATATCCCATACAAAAAATTTCAATTTGTATGCACAAATCAATAACAGACAAAAATATAAAATAGTCCAGAAAGCCATGTAATGATTACGTCATCAATTCATTTCAGAAAGTAATGTATTAGTTCTAAGGACTCAGTCTGTTGCACAAACCAATCATAATAGACCTAGCAAATATATATAATTTTATTCTGATTTTTGCTACTTCCAGTGCTAAAGACATGTATCTCCAATGTTGATTGTATACACACCATTCACATAGACACGATAAAGCTATCAGTATGCCTCCCTTATATGTTCAGTAATTTCAATCTTTTGAGCATTGAGTTCTCCCTTTTGGCATGTGTGTTTGAGTCGCTTCCCCTTTATACCGCAATGCTTTTTGAACTTTGTCGGTGTCATTAGACACACAACAAAGGAGATGCTTTATAGACACAACAAAGGAGATGCTTTATAGACACAAGAGGAATGGATATCAAAAATTAGGCTCTAGGTGCACACTCTAATCCCTATCCACCATGACCAATAATCGAATAGCTCATTGCAATCTCTTTTAGCCTACAAATCATGTCCAAACCTGCAATATTATTATATTCAAATGACGAAGAAATCAATTTGTGATATGAGAAATAGCAAGGGGTGTCATCCTACCTGAATGATACCTTCCTAAGGTTTTCGTCCAAGAAGACAGCAGCATTCATCGAAAGTGTTTGCAGCCAATAATCTTGGATACCTCCTTCGAGATATTTAACTATATAAATACACCACAAATCATCAAGTCGGCCCAAGGAAAAGAGAAGTTGGCCTAGGGACCATATTTAAAGCAAAATATAATAAAGAAAAAAAGGAGTGTTTACAACCAACGCCTCTGGCTAACTGACCCAACCTATATTGGGAACATCACAGTCCTCCCATCCCCAATTGCTTGTCCTCAAGCAATTTCAGACTAGGATGCTCAAAAATCTCTACTCCTTCCCACACTGCATCCTCAAGCGAGAGATTCTTCCATTTGACAAGATACTCAAGAATGATCTTGTTCCTCAACCTTTTGTCCGTCACATCCAACATCATTTCAAGCTCTAGGATCAATTTCCCCTCATCATCTGAAGTGGTAAAATGTTGTCTAAGAGCTTTCTGGGGACATGAGACGTGGAAAATATTATGTATTTTTCTATTGGCTGGAAGTTCCAGCTCATAAGATACCTCACCAAACTTCATCAACTCCTTGTAGGGTACACAAAATCTTGGATTCAACTTCTCAGCTCCTCTGCCTTTGATGAAGGCTTGCCTATAGGGCTGTAGTCTCAAAAATACCATATCTCCAACCTCAAAAACCCCTTCAATGCGGTGGTGATCAGCATGCATTTGCTGATTTTGGGCCCGATGTAAGTTTTCCTTGAGAGCATTTAGGGTGTCCATACTCTGTCGCACCACATTCTTTGCCCTTGGAACTCTACTATCTATAAGCATCAAGTCTATAAATGAAGTAGAACCATAACTATAAAGTGCCTAATATGGTGCCATACCAATTGACATGTGATATATGGTGTGGTAGCAATATTCCCCAAGTAGCAACCACTTAATCCATGTTGCTCGCTACACTGTAACAAAATTCCTCAAGTAGCCTTCTATCCATTTGTTCACAATTTCAGTTTGTGCATTAGTTTATGAGTGAGAGTTGATGATTCAGGTTAGCTTTGTACGTATCAAACAAAAGAGTTCTTACCAAAACAAGTTGATAGACCTGCTGTCACTATCAATCACAATGAGCTTTGGCAAACCATGAAGCCTGAAATCTCTCTGAAAAACAGATATGCTACTTGTGGGGCCTTATATTCTGAAGAAATCAAATGGAAGTGAGCATATTTAGTTAACCTATAAACACCCACATATATACAATCCTTACCTTGCACCTTTGGCAACCCTGTGATGAAGTCTATGGATATGCTCTATCATTTTTTATTTGGGATGGATAATGGCTGCAACAAACCAACTGAAAAAATATGCTCTGCTTTGTTTTGTTGGCACACCAAATTCTCTAACATGTTGCAACACATTATTTTTGAGCCCTTTCCATGAAAAACGTTCTATCACTTGTATGTCCTGTAGAAGCTTGGATGACCAGAAAGTGGTGTGTCATGACATGCTCTCAGTTTTTTTCCTTCGTGCTTGATTCTAGTATGAGATGCACCCTCTCCTTGTAAAAGATGAGCTCATCAACAACCTTGAACCTATCATCTTGCAATTTTCCTTCCAAAATATCATTAGCAATAGAAATATTAGTGTACTCGGCCATAATGGCTGCAACAAACCAACTGAAAAAATATGCTCTGCTTTGTTTTGTTGGCACACCAAATTCTCTAACATGTTGCAACACATTATTTTTGAGCCCTTTCCATGAAAAACGTTCTATCACTTGTATGTCCTATAGAAGCTTGGATGACCAGAAAGTGGTGTGTCATGACATGCTCTCAGTTTTTTTTCCTCCGTGCTTGATTCTGGTATGAGATGCACCCTCTCCTTGTAAAAGATGAGCTCATCAACAACCTTGAACCTATCATCTTGAAATTTTCCTTCCAAAATATCATTAGCAATAGAAATATTAGTGTACTCGGCTATAATGGAAGCCTTCCAATCAGCCGATATCAATTATAGAGCAGAAATAGGACTTTCTAGAGGGTGCATCAATCACTACATTATTTTTCCCTTTGACATACTCGATGTCAAAATCATACCGTGAAGGTTGCTTACCAATTTTTTATGTCTATCATTCAAATCTTTTTGACTAATCTGTAATAGTCTCTCTTCATCACAAACTTCCCACATGCCAAGTATTCTCTAAATTCGGCAAGGACATGCATGATAGCCAACATCTCCTTGTCATATGTGGAAAACCCCCTCTATCTCTTTGAGCTTCTACTTTCAAATGCTATAGGGTGTTTATTATGCATCAAGACTGTCCTAACGCCCTCTCTTGAAGCATCATATTCTAAAACAAAAGGAATGGCCAAAACAGGACATGAACTCATTACCTCCTTGAGTTTATCAAAAGCTTGCTACGTTGTTCGACTCCAAGAGAATGCCCCCTTCTTCAACAAATTTGTCAAAGGAGTTACAATTTGTGAGAACCCTTTTACAAATCTCTGATAATAGCTACAAAGTCCCACAAATCCTCTCAAGTGTGTTAAATTCATTGGTCTAGGCCAATCTTATATCGCATTAATCTTCTTTTCCTCAACACTAACCCCTTGAACACTAATCCTGAACCCCAAATATAAAATTTCACTCAACCCAAACTCGCATTTGGAGCCTTTGGCGTAAAAACAGTGTTCAAGTATGCCAAACACCTCATCTAAATGTTACAAGTGGTCTTCCCATGTCTTCTTGTAAATAAAGATGTCATAAAAATAAAACCAAAGCAAATTTCCTCAACTAGAGATAAATACCCTATTCATGCATGATTGGAAGGTGGCAGGTGCATTGGTCAATCAAAAAAGCATGGCCAAGAACTCATAATGTCCATGGTGGCATCTAAAAGTTGTTTTGTGCATATCCCCATCTCTAACCTTAATCTAGCAATACCCCAATCGCAAATTGATCTTGGAAAAATACACTGCATTGTGAAGCTCATCAATGCACATCCTAAGTCCCATCTTTCTTCTTAACCCAAACTATAGACGAAGCAAATGGACTGGAACTAAGCCTTATGTGCCCCACGCCTAGTAGCTCCTTAATCATATTTTCAATCTCCCCCTTGTATCTCTTGGGAAGGTGATATGGAGTCATGATGACAAGTTTTTCTTCTTCCTCAAACTCAGTAATGTGATGATATCCTCTATCCGGTGGTAAACCAAGGGGAATGCCATCAAAGACATTATTATGCTTCTTCAAAATGGATAGAATACAACATGGTAGGATCTACACTCAAACATTCAGTTGCCCATACCACTTAGCCTCTACGAAAAGCTCTCCCCGTCCTCTTATCTAAAACCATCGTGGGTCCCCCATTAGAAAGGCCATGTAGAACTACCTCCTTCCTATTAGATTTGAACACTAGCTCCATAGTTTAGTAACTCTATTCATATTCGCCAAGCGAATATAACCATCGCACTCCTAAGACCAACTTTGTATCGCCCATACTAATAACATAGAAATCATCTCACATCTTGTATTCCCCTAAAGTCAATTTCATTTGTTGAATCTTTTTGTTGCAAGGAAGAATTGTTCCACCTGTCACTAAAACATTAACCCTTCAAAGTCTTTTGTTTTCAATCCCATTTTAGTTAATAGCCCCTCATCAATGTAATTGTGAGTAGCCTCACTATCAATAAGAATTGTCAACTTTTGTCCTTGCAGGACCCCTCTAACACAAAAAGCATTATTATATCTAGGTGCCTTGAGAGTGTTGCAAGTGTACCTCTTAGATGCTCCCCTACTTGGTGCCCATGCTCAACCTCTTCCATAGCTATCTCTGTTACATGCTCATCATCGTTTGTAATCTCATTAGAGACTACCTCTATATAGTATATTTGCCCCTTCCCCAAACACCTATATCCTTGTTGCCATGGATCTCTGCATTTGAAACATAGCTTTTTCCTTTAGAGTTTGTTCTTGAACACTTCAACTTGGTTTGTCTAAGGGGCTAATACCTTGGAAGGTGGTGTGCTCTTTTGAAAGGGTCTCTTTGGCAAAATAGGAGGTGCTTTCTTGGAATAGAATTTGTCTTTAGTTATTGAATCCTTCAAATTTATAGCTCTCTACATGGCTTCTTGCAATGAGCTAGGATCAAATGCCCTTACTAAACCTTTCAGGGGTTCAGCTAGACCTACTACAGAAAGGACTATGAGTCTCTTTTCTGTCACATCTGGAATCATCACCACATGCCTCTGAAATTTTGCTACATTTACCCTCTTGCTTCAGTTGTGCTAACTCTCTAAATGAATTTTTGGATCCCTTCAACTGAACCTTTTTTGTCACTCTTTGACTGATGTCTTCAAAGGTAGTAATTGAGTCATGCCCTTGGGTTACCATGCCATGATACCACCGTTCTTGAGCCATGATACGACCAGTGGATTTTTTTATCGTGATCACTATTTAGGTCACTGGATCTCTGAGAAAATGTGATCATGGGCTGTGGAGTGGACCAGTTTGCTAGTTGATGGGGCTGGGGATGAGTGTGGTCACCAGATGGAGTAGTCGCGGTCTGTGGATTGAATGCTACAACAAAGACTCCAAAATTTGCAGAGATTGTTGGAGTCATGATGTGGAATGAGTGATCACCAATCAGTGGTGTCATGATTTGAAGTTGATGTTAGCTTGCAATGGATCAAATAACCACACTCAAGTAAATCGTTGATCAGAAATCACCAGGAGCCTGCTAAAACGTGACTTTGTCGGAAGTGTGGAGACGTATGTAGCTCGTACTTTGCTGTGAAAGAAAACGAGAATATGGGTCTTTCTCCTTCCAGTGTGTCTGAATATGCCGAGTGAAATTCGGTATTATAGTCTAGTCTTAAAGAAAGTCTATAGACGAAAGCAAAGACAGAGTTGGCGATTATTGTCTTTTTTTTTGTCGTGGCCTTCATAAACCACGTAGTCCACTTCAATAATCCAACAAAGAGTCCCTTACAGGGCCGATAGCGCGGGGACAAGCTTGAGGACACTACTTCCTTTCTTGGAGTTCCACCTCATAGTCTTGATAGCTCCCTATGAATGTTATGTATAGATCAATCGGCCGAGACCACACGAATTAGAAGCAAAGCAGTTTCTCTCACAGAGATAAATATAGAGAATCAGATTGGGAACCAAGAAAGTCAGAGCCGAAGATATGGGTGCTCGAACCACCTCTGGCTTCCATGAATTGTTAACCAGTGTCATGCATGATAACTACGTCGGGAAAGGAGTGAAATATTCTTCCAATGAGTATTGGCATTTTCTATGTATTTTTGGCAATTATGTGGCATACCAAACACTATAAGAGGATATAATAATGCAGACACAACCCAGTCACCAGTAGTAGTTGTATAGAACTCAAATCGTGGAGGTATTGAAACATTAAGTAATATGAAGGCATCGATTAACTAAATAGAGGCGGCGACTATTCAAAGATGGGAGTAATTAATATTATGAGGCGTATCAACTAATTGACTTTTGTTGAATTTAAAAACACTTTTCGGAAGTGGTATATAGATGCACGATATATATTGACCCTTTGACATATTCTTTGCATCAACAATCTAGATATCGACATTGGTTAATTGTGGAACCAAATCATTGATATAATCAAGATTGGAGTTTGCGTAAAATACCAAGGAAGCTGATGATTTACCTAAAATTCACAAATCAATCATTGAGCGAAGGAAAACATCATCATCAGAGATCGTTACAAGATAATCCATCGATGCCCCATCAATGGAATATTGGCTATGACTATAGGAGTTCCAATGGGAGGTCAACTGAAGATAACGTTGAATCGCAGTGTGCCCTATTGAGGGTGTGATAACTCATTAGAGTTCATAAGGTGACTGAGATATAAATATTATAGATACCTACTTAAATGTGCTGATAAAATGACTCATTAAAGATTATAAGGCTACGGTGAATATTTTGCAAGAAATATTTGGACATGCATTTTACATTTGAATGCCATCATTCATTATTGTAACAAAATTAAGGAACGAAAAGTGAAGAATTCACAAGGGCTATCTTATGGATGCCATGGACACCTAAATCGACACCAGTATTGTAAAGTCTCTAGCAAAGAAGCCTGTGTATCAATATTGTTTGTGTTTAGCATTTGGACCGACTTTAAGGGAGTATGTATGATAGAAATATTAGACACTATTGGCATCATTAGTTGCATATGATGAATCAGCGGCACAATACTCAGTAGTGATCTAATACATTTATTGAGGTGATGAATTAATAAGTGGTTCCTCACTCATATTCATGGTTATTGACCATCAATCATATTGGGAATGGCCTGGAAGAGGGGTAATATAGATTTTCATTATTAGTCAGTATGTTGATAATTTAGCAACAAGAGGAGAGTCAGTGTGGAGATTCTATCTTGGACCATACTTGTTAGTGGCAAAGCTAGAGATTCATCAAGCACACCATAAAAAAAAATTATAAAAAAAAACAGCTTGAGTTGGACATGATTAACCTTGCGGAGGACTTTCTTTTGTTGCGTGAACTCCATGTTGGTAAGGATTCCAAGTTTTTGGTGCAGTTGTATGAGGTGAAGTATCAACTGAACTGAGATCAACATTATCAATTCATTGGCGGCAGCGCTTGGCTGGATAATTTGCATAAAGATTTTCCTTGTTGTGCGTGGAGTCTCTTGGTTTCTTGGTTGGATAATAGTTGAACAGAATTCCATTACATTTCAACTCATATCTGAGTTAGTATATGTCTACTTGAAATTATGGAGATGATTGAAGATCTTACTTGATGTTCTAGGCACTGTGACTGTCTGGGAAGAATTTGCGATCTTTGCTGCTAATGTGGTTGGCATTAGTGCAGTTTAGAAGAGACACAACTTGGTTCATTATTTCAGTCTCCTCGTCATTGTGCTAGAGTATTGGACAAGGAGGTCATATTTAGAGGGAGTCTGACATATCCATCGAAGGCAACCTTGAACGAAGATTTTAGGAGGTTAACGCATGTACTTGATGCTTCAGAAGAGAGCCACATTAATCATGAATGTCTGGTGTTGCAAATCCTCGAGATAAATCCACAGTTTATTATATTCACTCATGTTACTATGGAATCAGACAAGTACATTTGTGTATAGGAAATCACTCTTGCGAACAATGTTGTGATCATTGAACAAATAAATCATGTGCCAGATGATGAGAGTCTCTTGGAGCAAGATATATTTCATGATTAGAGTATGTGAATATGGTATGCTTTCTTGACAGAGAGAGCAGCTAGAGAATCTGCATTAGCTGAAATTTGAGGAACTTGATTTAGAGGGAGTAGACCATGGAGAGATGGTTTCTCTAGTATTCAGACGAGGTACATTATCACTGAAGATTGGACGACCGATATTCTCACCAAGCCTCCTACCAAAGTAAAGTTTGTGCATTTTTGGGACAAGCTTGGAGTTGTGGAGAATAAAGCCCTTGTTGAGAGGGAGTATCAGCATCAGTGATTTCTTGATATGTACTTTATTGCATTCTTCTCTTTGAGAGA
>MU228196.1:172453-183933 GCA_018584345.1 Thuja plicata | reverse complement strand
TCTTCCCACCCCGCTTGCCCTTTGCCCTCGCACCTCGTTTTGGTTTGACGAAGGTGACCATGACCTCTTTGCCCTTCATCTCAAACAGCATCTTCCTCCGGACTTCCTTTTTACCCCCCTGGAGTGCACCAACACAAGGTTTTTCCCATTTGTTCGTTGCTATTTTGGAGGCAGCCCTGCTTTCCTTCCCTCATTTCACCACCCCCTTTGGTCCCACCCCCAGATCGAAGCACTCTTGTCCTTTGAATTGTTGGTACGATGACGACTGTAAGGCTTTCATCAGGTCCTCCACTTCGCTTTCACCCATAACCACCCCTCCTACCCCTCGCTGAAAATTTCCTACCACCACCTCCTTCACCACAAGAAACACATCTTCATCTCCCTCCGTATAGTTGCCTATTATCACCAAAGTTTCCATCCTTGCCTAGATGAGTGTGAATGACCTAGGCAACCTTGTGAAAAATGGAAACAACCTCCGAAGTGTGGGACTTGCGCATGTGAGGTTGAGTCTCCGAAGAAGGTCGGCTTCCTTACAATCAGGATGCACCTAAACTAATACATTTTTAGGGAAAAGGGAGAAGGATATGCTGAAAGGGAAAGGGAGGTAATGCACCAAACTGAAACATGGATCTCTCTGCCTATGGCTGCACAAAACATCAACAAGAACCTCCAACATACACAAATCTCATCTCTGATCTACCTCCCAAAGACTCATATGAAGGTTACTGCTTATCAGATGTTGGAAGGAAAATAAATTTGAGGGAAAAGGGAGAAGGATATGCTGAAAGGGAAAGGGAGGTGATGGACCAAATTGAAACATGGATCTCTCTGCCTATGGCTACACAAAACATCAACAAGAACCCCCAACATACACAAATCTCAGCTCTAATCTGCCTCCCAAAGACTCATATGAAGGTTACAGCTTATTAGATGCTGGAAGGAAAATAAATTTTACAATACAACAAATATAAGAAGATCTAACACGACACACAAACTAGGAAAATAGAAAAGAAACATTCGCCACAAGGCAAAAGAAATGCACAAGACAACAGAATGGTGAGAAAAGGTGAAAACAGAGATTTATATTGATATCGGGCAAAGGAAAATTACAGTTGCAGAGCATAAACTACTGCAAGAGAACAACAGAAATATGTACAGAAATTGCCTTTATAGATCAGGCATTAACTCTGACTACATTTGAGTTCAAACCGCAGCCACAATGGAGTTAGGTTACAGAAGGCAGAAGAGATAAATATCAGATAAAGATGTGATCTTTGTATGCAACTTGATTCATGGAAGTGACAAAAAGGGCTAAATGAATGCATCTGGTAGATGGAAGGGACAAATTATACCCGTGCAAGTGATACATGAGCATGGGATGCATTGGCGTCGTGTTACAGAGCCAAAAGAAGTCGTTCAGCATTAAATATCAGTTCTGACACCATGTAATGGCCACTAATAGTCAAATCACGCCGCTGGCAAAAAACGTCGAGGCGGAAAACACAACATATTAACCCACCCGGGACACCTGTAAGAAGCACTGTCACACATGAAAATTAACCAAGGCCACCAATTTAAATGTGAGTCATCGATGAAGATTCTAATCGGAATGGGTGGTCAAGATGCGGCACAAAATCCCACAATGCAAGATTAAAACACAACAATAGATGAAGAAATCTCTTCGTCGGACGGTTGGCATGGTTTCTCAACTAACACCACTAAGAAGGATGGAAGAAACCGTGAAACGGTGAAATTTTGCCATTTCGCAAGATGTCATTTCACCCCTTGCGAAATCGCAAAACTGGGAAAACACGTGTTTTCCCACCTCGCAAATGTTGATGTGGCGTTGACCCATTGACCAGGCGGTTTCACACTCAACTCCGTCGAGCTGGAAGAGGGAAATGTGAATTAGCGAAAACTTTGTGTTGGCCCACCGGGAAGATAACATGACGTGTTGGCCCTGACAAAGTTTTAGCCCATAATGAAGATGTCTTAGATCGGTTATCTATGTTGGGCTTAATGGTGGCAAAAACAACCAACATTTCTGGCGAATCAGAGGGGATGCTTGCCTGCTAAGCATATGATTAGTGGCCTTAAGCAATCCATTGGGCATGGAGTCACCAGCGCTGAAACGACATGTTAGCCACCTGTAACTTCATGAAATCTGCAACCTCTGCAAAAGACCAAAATTTGCTATCTCCAGGAGGACATAGTTGTGCTCGTACACTTCTTGGAAAGCAAAGAAAATTAACCTACTATGTACAAAAATTCACAACAAACGAAATTAAACAAAGCCTTAACTGGCTTGTTAAAATAGTTATCCTTTCTAACAAATTTTTTTGTTTCTTTCATGCACTTGGGCAACCAGCCAGAGTAGAAAAAATGATAGGTATTTCACATATTGCTAGGCTGCCCTTCCAATGCTGAGAACAAAGAAATTCTCCAACATAGGGACACTTCCATTTTGAGCAAGACAAACTTGCTCCTTGCGATACTCACCCTCATGCTCTAAACCAAGCATGATCGGTGGCAACTTGTTTTGTTGCAAAGCTAGATGCCTTATTGGGCATCCTCTCGATGGCACTGGGTCTAAGCAATAAGCCTTGACCACACAATTGTGCTCTACAATTTTGGCATCCTGCTAGATTGAATGTGGCTCTTCTTCATTTTGTGAAAAGGTGATCTCCACCTTTTCCTCATGCTGCTCATGAGCCATTTGTAGTGTCTCTGGTATGATGTCAATATCCACATGTTGTTGCAACGCAAGATCTTCTGATGAAGGAGAAGATGGCTTGATGTCTATGGATGAGCAAAAGGCTTCCATCTCTTCCCAAAAACTTTCCTCTTCATCAGATTCCTCTTGCTCTGCTGCAATAATATGCAAAGGTTGAGGGGCAACCTCATGCATATCAACATGTTCTCCCTCAAGGACAGAGCTATCCTTGGGATCCTCTTTCTCATCCTCCAAATCATAGAGGACTTCCTAGTGCAGCAACTGGTTTGGTTCTTCTTCTTCTTGCAGCAGGTCCTCTGACTCTTCTAAAGGCTCATTAGCCAAGATTTGTTCCTCAAGGGTAGGAACAACTTTGTTGTCTTCTTCCTCCACAAAAGAGGGAAGCTCTTCAAATAAGAGGATCGGATCCTCTTCCGTTTGTTAATTTCTCATCTGCAAAGAGGTTTGTATGGGTACAAACTTCTCAATATCCTCTAGCAACTCTTTTGTTTCCTCCTCTACAACATGTGATGGCTCACAAACAGCATGCTGCAACTCCTCCCATGGCAGATTTATCTTTGTATTTTCCTCCCAAAAAACATATTAGGACCATCAGCAGTCCATACAATCGATCCATTCTTAAAGAGTGAAATGGTATGAGGCATAGAAGCTGAGAGGGTGAGGCTTCTTGCGCATGGAGTGGAGGAGTTATAGCAACAAGCTCTTGTGGTGGAGGGGGCTTTTTAAAGCTTGGAATGACAAATTTGGGGGAAGGGGTTGCCTCTACTTCTTGGGTCTGCAAATGAGCTAACTTGAGCCTCATTTGTTCATCTCCTACAGCAACTTGGCTTGCAAGTTTCTCCTCAAACTGTCTCCTTTGTTGGGCCTCCATCTCTTGTTCATGAAGATAGGCCTGATAAGCCTCCTCTTGTTGTTGTCCTTGTTGGGCTTTCATGCATAGGAGATGCATCTCATAAGCTAACTCCTCAACCTATGTATCTAATCCCCACTGCCTCCTGATCTCATGCAACTGTCTAGATCCATCCAATAGTTGGATTTTTAACCCATTATATCGAAAATAATCTAAGGATGTGGGCAGATTGGGGACGGGATCAAAGAATATACCTAGGCTATAATGTACAATACCCAAGCTCCCGACGGTTGTCTCACCTCCTCCACCGTACCACTCTTCTTCTCCTACATACGGTGCCCAACTCACCCATACGGTAGTGGACTTCCCCCTCACACTCACGAGTTATCTCCTTCGTACGGTGTCAAGAGCTTCCCCGTACGGCAAACCCAACTACACCATACTGTCAACACTTCTGGCTTCTCCGTGCACGGTGCTCACCCGTACGACAAGATCTCCACACCCGTACGATCAAACACCCATGTACGGTTAAACAACTCCACACGTCTGTACGATCACTTCCTTCACACCCGTACACCGTATGGTCATCTTCTGCCACACCCTGTAATGTCCCCATTTTCATGCGCATCAGAGTTCGAGGGATTAGCCTATTATTGTGACCCTTGTAGGCTAATTATTGTGGATAGAGGGTCTTCTGAGGCAGAGGTTTGTGTCTTCTCCAAAATTCAGTATGTTCCACTTTGGTCTTCGTTTGGCTCAGATCGGACTTCATTTGGGCTTTGTTTCATATACTAACTATTGATAGTAAGTCAGAAATTGATCGAGAAGGGCCCTTTCTATTTTTAGTAAGTCAATCATATGGACAGAGGATGCAGTGGTTGACCTCCTGGTTCTGACAGAATCGAGAAATAATAAGTATCTTTGGAGTTGTGACATTTTAATTATTAATAAAGTAATATTGTATTATTAATTAATTAATAGTGCACATCATTAAATGTTATTTGACTTTATTATAAAAGGGGTTATTTAATAATCATAAAGTCAAATTATAAGTGCATATGAGGAATAATGTAAAGACCAATTTTAAGGGAGATATAAGTGATTATTATAATATACTTTATATTATTTCATTGTGCACCAAGTGGAAGGAAATATAATAAAATATTATATTTCAAATGTGCATCAAAAGCAAATATAATTTGAAATCATGTGAAGTGTGAAGGCAAAGCTCCAGGTTGAATTGTAAGAAAGAATTATAAATGCCTTCCATGAGAAATTCAAACCATTCTATTGTGCATTTGATAACTTTGTCGTTTGGAGAGGAGATCGAAGCAAGGGTTTCGAATATCAGCTGGGAGGAATTGTAAGTTTCTTTCAGAGATTGGCACTTTGAGTTGGTGCAACATTTCAATGAATTGTGCAGGTGCATTGGTTACAATCAGTGGCCAAGAATGGATTAATTGATTGCAGATATTGGGGTTTGAATGTTTAATATATTTCCAGATCAGTTTGTAGAGGTTGAAGGTTCTCAACAATGCAGATCACAGCTCTCACCGAGGTCTACATTTGAAGTTCTAGAGTGGCTGCAGGTCATTTAGAGGCCACGTTAGCCAAAAGAGAGGTGACGTCTTGAACCATTTGGTGGCACGTTTTGATAGCTGGGTGTTTTCTCTTTCTTCTCCCCAGCCTTGGCATCAATTTCAATGACAGCTGCATCCATTTTGGTTGATGATAAAAAATCCAACAATCAGCTACAGGTTCACGCATTTTGCATTCAATAATTATAGATGCATGTATTGTCATTATAAATATTTGCAATTTGATGTTTAGCTACTGTATGTTTCAGATTTTATTGGTTGCAAATATATTTGGGAATTGAAAGGATGCATGCCGAGTGTTTGTGAAAATGTCCATTGGCTGTAGGTGCACATTTTACATGTAGAAATCATATGTATGCAATGTGCATTCAAAAATACAAAAAGGTTTGCATTTGTATTTTAGTTTTTTGCCTAGATATCTTAGTAATCATTTGCACGCTTTAAAACTTCATTTGAAACCATTCCAAGCAAGTAAAAACAATATGAAAATAAAAGACAGCAAGATAGAGGTTTCATGACAAGTGTTTGACAAAATGTCAAACATTCACAATTGAAGCAAATCTAGTGTTTGTTGAAGTTAGAACCTGTTGGGGTTCTTACAATGGTATCAGAGCTTGCCTGCAAAGTGTTTGACCAAATGTCAAACATTCAAAATTAAATCACAGTCCAGTGTTGTCAAAGTTAGAACCCCAAGGGTTCTTACAGTGGTATCAGAGCTTGCAAGCAAAGTGTTTGACAAATTGTCAAACATCCAAAATTGAAACAATTCAGTGTTTGTCAAAGTTGGAACAACAGGGGGTTCTTACAGTGGTATCAAAGCGGTTTCCTACCATCCTTTGGGGGAGGCTTGTTGCATTCAGACAGAGGTGTTGTGTAAATCATGGGTAAAACAAGGTCAACAAAGACTTTACAGGTTCTTATGTCAAAGCTCATGCTTGCCTTACAAGATTATAATAATGCCTTTTTGGTTTTCTCACAATGGGTGTAGCCATTGTGAGGGTCACGTTGAGAGAATCCATGACATAAGAATCTAGAAAGAAACCTCCCTAGCGAAGAGGGAGTGTTGATGTTATATAGCGTCGGGAGTTATCTTTCTCCTGAAGGCAAATCACTTGTCCAAGAAATGCGAAGGGTCTTGCATTTAGAAATTGAAAAGACTTGCATGGAGATGCGAAGAGACATCCATTTGAAATGAAGAGACTTTTGCTTGGAATATAAAGAGTCTTCAATTTCGAAGATGAAGAGTCAAGTCTTCTATATATTTCTTTGTCTTGTGCATTGGTGAGTTGTTAGTCACGCATTAGATTGCTGGTTCTGTGTGTTGTAGATGTATTGTTGGTTCAGATTGAAGCATTGTACACAGATCTCTATTATTTTATCAATAAAGCATCATTTCTTGTGTGGCTGGGTTTTTCCCCTCAAGTTGGAGGGTTTTCCCAGGATAAATAATAGTGTCTTATTGTTCTTTATTCTGTCATGTTTTGCTACTTATTTGGATTCCTGGTAAAACATTAAAATGAAAAATGGCCGACTTGGTTTGTAAAGTCATTTAATTTGCAAGTTTTACATAGCCAACCTGTTTGTATTTCAAGTTTCATAAATTTCATTGTAATTTGCTTGGTTATTCTCCCTGGCCGACTTGGTCTATAACTCAATCTCGTTCATGAGAATGTTGGGAGCTCTGAATTTCTTGAAGGGCGGAAATCACACCCCGCTTGGGCTTTGAGCCCCACAATTTGAGTGGAAATTATGGTTGCCTAGGGCTTCGATTCAATTTTAGGCAGGAATGAACATGTTCTTGGGCTCGAGCCATAAAACTGATTGGAAGTTTGGATGTGTTTGGGCTCGGATCAACATTGGGCAGAAATGGGACCTTGCTTGGGCTTGTGCACTTGAGGCTTGGTCGGATTTTAGCATGCCTTTGGGCTTCAATCAAGATCGACGTCTTAAAATTTGCTGAGTGTTAGACTTCCTTGCATGCTAATTGAAATGTTTGAGATCAGATCAAAGATTTTTCCAAATGTCTAATTTACATTTACTCCAAAATAAATCCTAATCTTGTTTTCTTGCCATGTCAAAGTCAAGCATCGCCATTCATCATCATAATTTCCTCCAAAGGCTAAGCAGAAATCAAGCTACCATTGGGCTTGAAGCCCCAAAACTTGGTGGAGAACACCATGAGGTTGGGCTTGGAGCCCAACAAGGTCATAAATCTGACCTCGCTTGGGATCTTCCCAAGTTCAATTCCCATAAAAATTGTAAGTCGTTTTAACAAATTTTCCATGTTTTGACTTGTTCTCAGCTTTTTGCACTTGGATTATCTTGCAGTTTGGTTTCAGGCTTGTCTTCAATTCATAATGTGTTTGCCAAAGTTTGTTAATCCACTAACAGCAAATAATCTTCATCCTTTCAAGTCCACTCAAGCATTCATCCTGTTTAGAAATTTAATCTTCATCTTGTCTTGGCTTCAAAGGTTTAGAGCCCCAAAACCTAGGCGGGAAATGGCATCATCTTGGGTTTGAAGCCCCAAAAAGAGGGCGGAAATCAGGCCCCTCTTGGGCTCCATCCCAAGTTCATCCTCAAAATTTTGCTAGGTGTTAAACCATTTTTAGAATCTTGCCCAGAGTTCATTGATTTCAAGTTTTTACTTCATCATTGAAGTCAAGATCTTCATTACTTGTTTGCAATTTGCATAGGGGCTGCTTGATGATTACACACTTGATCAATTCCACAGTTGTCATGAGTTTGAGAGCCCCACAAATTGGGCGGAAATGAGCATGTGTTTGGGATTGGAGCCAAGGGGGGCAGAAATCCTGCCATTCTTGGGCTTCAACATTAAGATCAATGCCCAAAAGTTGCCTAAGTGTTGGAAATTTAACTTGTTTAAATCAGAATCGATCCTCGTTTTCCTTGATTCTCCTCAACATCCAATCCAATTTTATGCTTGCCCAAGTTCTCCTTCTTAATTTGAGATCAAATTTCAATAAGTATGGGCCATGGCTCAACACTTGAAACCTCTTATCCGCTACAAGGCCTCGATTTGCAACTAGAACTGATTTGCATTTGAAACTTGTCCAAATCTTCTACCTTATTACCCTCCAAGGCTTGAAACAAAAGTTGTCACACTAAGACTAAGACTAACAGCTACTAACTGCCAAAGCAGAAAGAGGGAGTCCCCATTTGCAATGGGGCGATGGTGTGAAAAAGGTCACAACACACTCAAGGTCAGCTTTTCAAGATCAACATGAATCAGGAAAACAATTAAAATTCAAAATTCTTGGTGATTTATGTGTAACCGCTTCGCAAGGATGTCTAAGTTGGCATTTTAACCCATGTGGCCATTTTTCCAAACAACCCACTTCACCTTTTGAAAATTTTAAACTTTCAATGTTTGAACTTTGGGCAATTAATTGTGGATGTGGAAATGATTAAATTTAAAATTTTCTAAGCTTTCAAGCTTTTAAATTGACAAAGTCGGTCTAAAGCTATGTTGCGTTCTCTATTGGAGGCAAAAGAGGTGAAAATTTGGGTAATATTTGTTTCAAAAATACAAGATTTGCAAGAGAATGTGACTTTTCAAAAGTGAATGCAAAATTTGCAGGAGGTTGTGACTTGTCAAAAGTGAACGCAAAAATTTGCAAGAGCTTGTGACTTGTCAAAAGTGAACACAAAACTTGCAAGAGGTTGTGAATTGTGAAAAATGAATTCAAAGAGAAAAATAACTATATCAACTTTCATCAAACAAAAGGTTTCTTTTACTCACAATTCTAAAAATAGTAAACATGAAGTTGTTAAATCTAACAACTACTATTTTTAGTCAAAATTTGCATTTAAAGAGACAAAGAATTAAATAACTTATTGTGCTGAGTGGTTACTTCCTTTTTCCCAAGCATGCATTGCCTTCACTAAGTGTGATCACTGCATACCTTTATAAGGCCTCATCTGCAATCAATCTTACCATATTCTCTTCCTGTTGATGGATCACTGAGTGTGATCCGAAACGTCAAATAAAAAAGTACACAGTTTTTTCCAAAAATCTTTCAATTATAAATTCTGAACTGTGGAAGACTTAAACCATCCATAGGCCCCACTATCAAACAAACTTCAGTTTGAACTAAATAGGGACAGGTCATGGACAGTGTTTTATGCATGCCATGTCTGCATAATGGCATGAGAATTCTTTAACCCTGGGCATGCTATTTGCAGCACATTGGTTTGCAGGATAGGCACAAATAAAATTGTTAAAAAGGCTTTAGCAACTCTCAAGCAAATGCAATTGGAAAAGGTGCACAGTCCTCCCTGTTTGTGCCTAAGCCAAATTTGGAACGTTGAACCAGCATATGGTCATCCATAAAAGCATAGAGGATTTTTGTCAAAAGTTGGAGTTGCAAACTGCCCTTGTGATAGCCCACCCTTCCCTGCACATGGAATTCTTCTTCCCTCCCTATGCATGCACTAAATGTGTTTGTTGATAAGGCTTTACAAGCTTCTATCAAATGCCATAAACAAGCATAAGGCTAAATTCCACAACCTGCGCCAACATCTTCCCTGCTCGTGCAAAAATGGGAGCCTTCAGAGAATTTTAGTCAGATATTATAGTTTGAAATGCACCGCTAGACATGTGCATGGGCTGTGGAATCATAGGCAGAGCACCTGAATTGTTTGACAGAATGCCTCAAAGAGATGCCATCCCATAACCACGGGAAATACGCAAAATAGATTAATTGATTAAAGCTTTAGAAACTTTCAAGCAAATGCAAATGGCAGGTATAAAAGTTCCACAACATTTGCCAGTATCCTCACTGCTGCACCAAAATGGGAAACTTTAACTTTATTGAAAGTCCATCAAAGCATAATGAAAGGGATCCGTGTCAGAAGTTTTAGTTGGAAATCCTCAATGGAAATGTGTGTTGGATCTACAAGCATAGGTGAGTCATGTGATTTGTTTGACATAATGTCTCAAAAAGATATCATTTCTAGGATGCAATGTTTGCAGGATATGCACAAAATTGACTTATTGAGAGGGCCTTAAAAACTTTAATGCAAATGAAATTGGCAGGGCAGCGCCAAAATCACAATGTCTGTCATCATCTTCCTTTCTCACCCCAATGTGGGAGCATTGGAATAGGCAATGAAAATCCATCAAAGCTTAATGCGCAAAGAAGATTTGTTAGATATTATAGTTGGAAAATTCTCTGCTAGACAACGCGCTAAGTATGAAAGCACGAGTATGCACTTGAACTGTTCAATAACGCCTCAAAGATATGTGATTTCATTGAGCGCAATGATTGCACATTATGCATAAACGAGCCATTGAAAAGGATTTAAAAACTATCTAAACAAATGTGATTGGCCAGTGTAACCCAAACGAGCTGTTGAAAAGAATTTCAAAACTATCTAAACAAATGTGCTTGGCCAGTGTAACCCAAACTCGCAGTCTATAGCATTCTTCTAACAAGTGGAAAAATTGAGACTTCTGTCAAAGCATAGAATTATAGGAGCTCTTGAAATTGGTATTGGTATACAAAACTCAAGCACAACTTATAGGAGTGGTGGCATGGACTCAAGGTTGCAGATTCAATGATAGCTTTTGTATGAGTTTTAATTCTGCCCATAGTCCACCTTAAAAGAACACAATCATGTGCAGATTAACAACACAAACTATCATTAACATGTGAACTACAGGATATAGCATTTAAATTGCTTGACAATATGTCTTGAAGATGCTTATTTTAACAAAAATGCTAGACTGTATTGAATAAGAGAGAGAAAAAAAAGGCACTGTCATTATTAATAATACTGCATGTTTGGCTATTTACAAGCCCAAGGTAGTGGAAAGACATACAATACAGCCATTGCCACTAAGAACTTCAACAGCTACACTTAATAAGTCAACCTTACTATCAAGATCAAGGATTTCAAATACGATACATTGGTAAAACTATTGGACAATTGATAAGTAGGAGATATTTTCCACAGCAAGTCAAATTGTGATATTGCTATCAGGATTCAACTGTATAATTTTTGAGTCAAACTTATTGACCCATGTTTCATGAGTAGTGGTTCACAAGAACCCATCTCTCATGAGAATAAATGGAACACTTAGCACTCATTGCATCTAGGTGATGCTTACAGAGGTGAAGCACCGGGAGGTCACCCATCCCAGTACTACTCTAGCTCAAGCGCGCTTAACTACAAAGTTTCCTCCATGGTTAAGCCCACTTTGCTTGCAACCCCATTTGCAAAACCTTCAGCAATTGTTGTGCATTATGAACCATTCATTAGAAAGCCCCTTAAG